>JBBJLS010032327.1:0-14418 GCA_037577275.1 Bryconaethiops microstoma
CTCTCTCTCTCTCTCTCTCTCTCTCTCTCTCTCTCTCTCTCTCTCTCTCTCTCTGTCTGTCTGTCTGTCTCTCTCTCATCACCTGTCTCTGTCTGTCTCTCTCTCTCTCACCTCTCTCATTGGTCACCCCATCTCTCATCACCTGTCTTTGTCGTGTGTGTGGGCCACAGGTGCAGATGCAGGCAGTCTGACCATCATTATTTATGGCTTTAGCTTTAGGTGCAGAAATCTGTCTGTGAATCGGTCCCATCTGTCACTTTCTCCCCTCTGTCAACCTATTAGTCACACTTTCTCATATTATCACTGTTTTTTCTGACCGTTTTCATGTTTGCTCCATTGCTCACCTTCAGTTCTACTTCAGTTTTGCTCAAAGAAGATAAATTAATCTATAGTTATGAAGATGCATAGTACACATGAATTTTTCCATGGTCATGTGTGTATGTGATTGCCTGCATGTGTGTGTTTGGGTGTCACAGGTTTTGAGTGTGTCCCCTGAGCATCCTGCAGTGGTTCTGTTGCGGAGCCAGGTTCAGTGCGAACGCCTCCTGCTGTCTGATGCTGGAAATTGTGTACCAGCTGCAGTGCTAGATCAACTCAGTGCTGCTGTAATGGCCAACCCCACGTCAGTGTCTGCCTGGCACGTGAGTACTGCATCACATTTTGATATATTGAGAAGAAAACTTTGATTTGCAAGTTCCTTGTGCAGTCCTTGAAGTTTTTTATGAAATTTATGTATATTTGTTAAGTAAGAATTCTTATTAGATCTCCCAAGACTTTCAGATGTCATGTTTAAAAACCCTTGCACATTTATATTTATCATTTTCTTTAATGTGTATGTTTCTGTATTTACACACTCTCTCTCTCTCTCTCTCTCTCCCTCTCTCTCTCTCTCTCCTTGTCTCTTTCTCAGTGGCTGGCAGAGGTGTACCGCTCTCAAGGTTTACTGGCCCAGGCCTCAGTGGCCCTCAAGCAGAGCCTCCAGCTGGCCTCTCAGCTAGGCCATCACAGCGGAAAGATTGGAAGCCTTCTCCGGCTGGCCCTGCTTGCTCTCGCTCCATGCATGGTTGGTATAGGAGTCTTCACTTTTGCACTGAGTTATGCCAATAATCTTCTTTTTTATTATATATTTTTAAACTTTAAACATAATTTTTGAAGTAAGTAGGTTTTTACTGCATAAGTTTGAGATAAGAAGACACAAATTGTTGTATCAAGGAATATTTCAAGGGAAAAACTGCAAGTGTATTTTGTTTTTGCAGGTCTGTGCAGCGCTACATTACAATATTTGCATACCCAGCTGTAGAGAAGTTTAAACATAGATGAAGGACAAACACTGAGCAAACACCCTGTGTTGTCTCCTAGAATTAGAATTGGAGTGAGGGTAAAAGCAGTGAGTTGTATTAGCGTTGCTGACAGTAAAGCAATGGAAAAGTAAACAGCTCAGGCTGACAGGAGGATCAAAATGGCTCTCGTCTCCACACTCCTCAGACACACAGGGGAGGTGGGATGGGTCCTGCTATCAGCAGAGGTGTTAAAAGAACCTTTCACTCACATTCTAGTAGAGACACTCTGAGGGGGGGGAAAGACAAGAAGAGTGTGACCCCCTCAAAGCTTTACTTTACCCTAATTTACACTAATTACTTTACCCTAATTTACACTAATTACTTTACCCTAAGTTACCCTAATTAATCTAAAAAACATTTTATGAAATGACTGCTTTTTAATTTAATATTTGTTGGAGTATACAAACAAAAGAGGTGGATTTATGTTTTAATATTCTGTATATGTTACAAAAATGTGTGAGTGGATTTTTTCAAAATTAGCTGGACTAAAGATGAAAACAAATTGATAAAACTTAGTTTAAAAGTTGGAATAGTAATTCCTATATTTCGCATAGTTTTGTAAGGAAAACTTAGTCCAGGATTTCAGTTTGGTCTTTATGGAATAAAAATGCCATTCAATGTTCAGTTTGATAGTAAATTGACTGAATTTCAGTGCCAGAATATTCAGCGGTTTCCGAAAGATAACATTTTTGAGTTCTCATAGAGGAAAAATTCCAGTGTTTTTCACAATATGTTAACAAATGTGAGCTCAGCATCTATGTAGGGTGTAGAAGGGCACAATATTATTTTCGACATTATGCCCTCCAGTCTTACAAAGCAACATTTGACCTCGTTTTCCCCTCACTGTTCTTTGCCTCCCTCTGTCTTTCACAATCTATATGCTCACAGTGTGGTAATTATCCCTGCTCTGTCCGCTGAATTACTTTTTTCGTTTTAAACTGACTCCAGCATTGCCTCCTAAATTAAATTAGGCCCCTTGAATAGCTTCTCATTTCAGCTCTATCTCTTGGTTAAAATATGCAGAACCTTTTCATATCCTGCTTTCATTTATTTTGATTGTGTTTATAGTTGCATGGAAACATGCCAAAAGAGGGTTCTTGCTTGTGTTTATTCAATAATTTATTAAGGTAAATGACATATTTAGGGGCTTTGTAAAGAATAAGAGTTGCTATTGGGGTCTTTGATGTCACTGTAGGTATTTTCCTCATTTGATATGATGTAAAATGATCATGAATCATTTTGATGAATTTTGAAAATACCTTTGTAGAAGGAACCACAGTTGTGGGGTTATAAAATGCACATAAGGGGATTATATATGGAGATTACTTTCTTAAATCTTGCCAAGGGACATAAAACTGCTAAAGTCAGAGATTAATTTAACAGTAAATTAAAATATTATGAAAATATTATTGAGATTCATGTTGTGTACAGACTGCAGTGACTAAGGTTGCAGTGTGTGTGTGTGTGTGTGTGTGTGTGTGTGTGTGTGTGTGTGTGTGTGTGTGTGTGTGTGTGTGTGTGTGTGTGTGTCTCCAGGCTGGTGTTGGAGGAAGTGAGTGGAAGGACCTCGTTCGCGATGCCTGCACTGAAGTTCTGAAGCTGGGCCCCTCCCCTCCAGCCTTGCTCTTTCAGGCTCTGCTCCAGTATTCCGTCAAGATGGGTGCCAGGTAGGTAGAAGAGGAGAGTAGTGAAGGTTGTGGGCAGCTGTGTTAAAGGGATGCTCTGGGGGTTTTCCTTTCCTATCTGCCACATTTGTATTATACCGGCACCTACTTTGGACAATCACTTTGGCATGTTCTCTTGTACTTATACACACTCATTATAGAAGTCACTAGGCAAATTCCTAATTCAATGAATAAATAGAGAATGTCTTTTCAGTGGTCTTTGTTAAACCACTGCACTGGTAACAAAAGAGCAGTTTTTCTTTCTTTTTTTTATTTTTAAGCGTAGCTCCATCTCTGAAAACATATCTTTTTAGATTTACTTTTTATACAATAGTGCCTTGAATTTTTCCAAATATTCCTGGAACTGTTCTACAAAAATATGTTTCACATAATGTTACTAATGTTATTCAGCAATGTCACAGTGTGTTCTGAGGAAGTTTTTTGTTTGTTTGTTTGTTTTTCAGCCTTGTTTCAAGTACTGGCATATGCATCGAAAATGTCTGTATCAGCCTTACACTGCAGATTCAGCATGTAGGGTTTAGGTTGAAAAATGAGTTTTTCTTTTAGCACATGAATCCCTTGTAACACACACAAGCAGCATTATGATACACATCAGTACTCTAAGGCTGCTTTTCAGTAAGCTCACTTTACCCTCTTGGCATTTTGACCAGAGCAGCAATTTAGCTAGCCAGTGGAAGCTTTGCTGTCTGCTGTGGCTGCCCTAAATATTGACTTTGAGTATTGGTTTACTCTCAGCTTCTCTTTTATTTATCATTATATGACTGTCCATTCGACCCTCAAGGGAAACAAGGCGTCTGTTGGAGAAGATTGTTTATGGCCCGTGTTTGGAAGAAGCCAAAACAGTTGCATCAGTGGCCCGCTGGTACCTGCTGCGCCACCTACACGCCAAAGATGACCTGCAGCTGATGGATGTAAGCACACACACACTTTTACACTGATATCACACACCATAAAACTGAGATTGTGCATTTCTGAGGAGAAGAACAAGTTAAAATGCAGGACCTATTATTCACTTATTAATCTTAGACTAATTGCTATGAACACCAACAGTCTATATTTATGTTTTATTAATTCTCAGAAATTGCAGTTTGAATAACAAAAGTGTGCTGAAAATCACAAATGGACAAATTGTGTTCACAGCAGATTCAAAACGTCCAATCAATACATTTGTGTTTGTATATAGTAGAGAAAAACAATTTCTGATCTAAATTTAAGAAAAAGTAACTTGCTTTGTGGAAAGTTTTTTGAATGGTTAAAAGTGCTTGGAGGACCTGATGGTTTTTCATTGCATTCTCTGCCCTGTTTTTGTCATTCCTTTTTGTATTTAGGACAGTGGTAAATAGTGTGAAGTGCTCACACCTGTTTGTACAAAATATAAATTTAATCTAAATGTAATTTATTACATTTTACATCACATGTAGTCAAGTAATTACATTTGAATGGTATAGCAAAATAAAAGCAAAATAACAAAAAGGCGTCGTAAGTGGAATGATAGTTACAGTATTGCTTTGTTTAAAATGACTCCTCAGTTTTAATTTTGGTTTTGTTTACGTGTTGTAGACCCTGCTGTTGGAGGCTGAAGCAGCTGGAGACCTGAGGCTGTTGGAGTTCCACAAACGCCTCTACCCCTGAGCACCAGTGCCTCACAAACTCATTCACTCAGGTCCATCACCAATCTGCCAAGCAAAAGCCAATACCTCCAATACATTCCCAATCCTGCCTCTTCTGCTTTACAAAGTCTTACTTTTTGCAATCCAGCCAAGCATGTTTATGGATTAAGTCATCCTGCTTCAGTCTTCATAAAGTACTTTAATTGTACTGAGCATGTTTGAGTGTACAAAATGATCATGTATTGTCAATTAATTACTATGAGCATTTTTACAGATGTGCAGTGTATTTATATTGGATTGCTTTGCAGTTTAATTTCGGTTTAGTGCATTCCCGAAACATTAATTCGAACTTCACAATTATGAGAGCCAAAGGGTCTAGCCTGCTTCATTTCTGAAACTGTGCATTAAAAGCTGACATGAACAGAGCAGACATCAGTCACTAATTGCTATTAGCAAATCCTAAAGCACCTCTGGATTTTGGCACAACATTGGAGAAAAGGCAAAATGCTGCTTGTGATGTTGCATGGGAAGTCAGTTCAGTGACCAGGCTTGTTTTGATTGGAACAGCCTTTGGTTTGTGTTCTTTTATCGTCTACATGTCGCCAATGAAAAAATAGCACACTGGCAAAATGAAACATGGAGCATGTTTCCTCTCATACAGCAGCAAATGCTGAAATGTATATCATGTCGGTCCTACCAGGAATTCATGCGCCTCTCCTCTGACTGCCGCACATTTGTCATTTCTGCTCTTTTTAAGAGCTTAATGGATAGATGGATAGATGGATGCATAGATATCTGGCATCTTCGAAGCTGCTTAAGGATCTAACACAAAACCTTTGAAATCATGAGCACTTCTAACACCTAATAGGTGGACAGGTGAATTAATTCTGTAGATAAACTTACTGATTTGTTCTCAGTTACAACAGGCTGTTTACTTTCTGGGAAATAAACCAACTGAGAAAATGAATGAAAACTGATTGAGCTAATTTGCTTTTTTACTCTGGGAAATCTAGTAGAAAATGCTTTGGTAGCTTTACCATTATACTCAAGGGAACTCTGAAATTCTGCATGGTTTTCTATCATCTAGAATGTAAAGTAATGCATTAATTGCATTAGCTGGAGCAATATACCCTGATTGCCACAACAAACTGCTTGGATTAGATACTGCACAAGAAGGAGCTTCTTCCGAATGACCTCATGGTCTTGTCCTATTTGGACAAGAAGTTTGACACTTGTTTAATGACTTTGTACTGATCATATGCCCTTATTCTGATTTCATAACACGTCACAGTGAAGACTACAGAGAGTAATTGATTACAATAGAATATTCTGGGACAGTGTATTTAAAGTCCTACCTTTATCTATTATAACATCAAACTAACAGAGCCGATTAAACTCTTTCTTAATCATACGTTAATATAGTCCTATATATTTCTATCTTTAATACACTTAATCTAATTCCTGAAAACAATTGCGGGATGACAATGCTGGTATAAAAAGGCTTTGTTTTTCATAGTATCCCTTGCCACCTCTTGGTTCCTTTTAATTTAGGCGTCTGGCAGTGCTGCCATTTTCTTCCGAATCTGTCTGATGTCTTTCTGCAGTTCTCCTTTGTCTAGTTTGGCTTTGGTGTCACCGATGTCCCTCAGGGAACCAATTGCATCCAGGGCCGACTGGAAACCTGTCAATCAGGAGTTGATAGACACATGAAAAAAAACGTGAGATTGGTCTACAAACACTTGTAGGCCTTCTGTGATTTGAGTGTTGAGTGTGTTGAGAGACTTATCTATAATGCATAGCCTCCATCCCACTGCTTTAGAACAAAGTGAAATGTTGAATGAGAGCCTCTAGCCTGTGTCATGTGGTACAGGCTGAATGCTGATTTGTGGGATAGGATAGCACTTTGGGAGGAAAGGAGGTGGAAATTGGAGGCGGATCATGAGGCGGTCCAGAGACCTGAAACAACTGCTTCTTGAAGATAGAGTGCTTGGTGAAAAGCTACATTATCAGCCTAAAAATTTGTAGACACCTGCTTAACATTCTTCCATCAACAGTATTAACAGGGAGTTAATACTCCCTATACTGCCCAAACACCCTGTTCTTTTATGGGTAAGGTTTTATATTAGATTATTTTGAAACATTGCTGTGAAGATTTGATTCCATTTAGCCTCAAGAGCATTAGTGAGGTCAGATAGTTAAGTATAAATAACTCTGGATTAGAAACCTCAAACTTAGTCCTTAGGAATCAGATGGTTCTCCATTACTCCGAAGAACACAGTGCATCCCAGTGCATTGGCACTGCTTTTCTATGCAGACATCTGTGCCAGAGATGTGTGTCCTTTTAATGGAGCTAAAGTCACTATTAGAAGGGATGTCAGGACGGTCATTTAGTGTATGCTTGAAATGTTCACAAAATATGACATTTGTGCTTTCATTTCATATAGAAACATACAAGCCACATAGAACTCTGAATTTGTGCACACACAAAGCAAAACAACCTGACTTGCGTGCATTAGGCTAAACTACTGCCAAAGAAATCAACTACTTATGTGTTTGACTTGGAGCCAGTATTCCACACAAAGACAAAGTTTAAGCTGAAAAGTTTTTCCAATAATCAATCACAATTTGCACTGACATTTCATCTGGGGAAACTGTTCTTGGATAATTGGGGTTTGTGTGCCTGTTTTTTTACAGTCCCATAAGCTTTTATTTAAATGGAAATATGTAAAAGTGACTGATGTTTCAGCTTTTATAGACTTTGGCCACTTGTCTTGTGGAGATGATGGTCTGAAAGATTGTTATACAAATTGGCAAGCTGATATCCTTTAAACTGAAGCTCTAAGACACTCTGTTACATTCATCTCCATTTCCACAACGTCGTTCAATAACATTTGGCAAGACTCTCTCCAAGCCCCTATCCTTAATATCTTCTATTTGTACCATTTGTGGGGAGGAAAAGGTGTGTTTTTTGTGATGTTCGCCTAAACAGACTCAGTCTTGGAACCCTGAGTATGCAATTGACTGGTACACTCACCTGCCTGATACTCTGTCCTCATCTGCTCCAGTTCATCTCGGAAGCTCTTCTCCAGGTTATTGATCCTGTTGGTAAATTTGCCCTCCGATCGTTTGACAAGATCTGTGGAACGCTCTTTTTCCAGCCTCTTCTCCACACGCTCCACATGAGCAGAAAGGAGATCCACCTGTGCTTTCAGCTTTGCTTCCACATCCTCCTACACAGATACAAATGTACGGGTGTGTCTAGCAGTTTCACACATACTGTGCATCTGATGATCTAACATTATCTATTCACATGAAACTGCAGTGCAGTCATATGCTTTTTTTTTCTCACAGGAGGTCACCTCTGTTTTGCTGGTTTCAATATTGCTGTGTTGAATTATTGCGAAAGCTCCCGAACAAGCTCAAATGCATACTCACATTTAATCCAATTAGACATTTTAACAGTGACCCTGAAAATGAACACACAGCCACACACATGCACACAGTTTACCACTCTGTCCTGCAGCATTATGTGCAGCTGCTGGCTGCCCTCTGTGTGTGTTTGGGCCATGTTACTCAGCTGCTGCTCGGTCCACTTCCGGAGCCTGACTGCATCTTCCCCCAGCTCCTTCAGCCCACTGGATGTCCTGCACAGCCATCAGAGGATTACTCAGTGTAAATTGCCTTTTTACTGTTACACTATTCCTCAGCCCACTGGACGTCCTGCATAGTCAGCATGGCATATTTCACAGTTCTGCTGAATTGGAAAATGGTTTTTATGTTATACTGAATTAGAAAATGTTTATATTTAATATTGCTGCTTGAAACGGCACAGTAGTAACCACACAGTATGCATTTAAATCAGCACATTTAACGACTATTTTAACTGTCTCAGTGATTCTCCCATGATCAGTTAGCGATTTTTACTATCTGATTGGCTAGTTCAACCTTGCAGTATGATTTGCTGGAAAAATACGGTTGTTTTTTTTCTTGTTTTTTTTTTTTTGGCTCGTTGAATCTTGCTATCTTATTGGCTCGCTGTATCTTCCAATCTGTTTGACTGACTGAAATCTGCGCTCTGATTGGCTCTGATCTACTTTTGCAGATTTAGTGTTGTTAACCAGAATTCTCGATCATGGATACAGATGCTCGTGCAGGGCATGCACACACACAGTGACCTACTTGCTGGGCCAGTTTTTGTGTAGCAATCCATGTATTCATGTTTTTTAAACTTGAGACCTGGAGAAAGAAAATACATGGAGAAGACTCAAATAGGCAATACAGGAATTCACTCAAGCCGGCTAAGGTCTCAAACCCACGATTGCAATTGACACCCAAATATACTACATCACTCTGTTGCTGTCATACAGACAAGTACCCGTCACTGCAGGACAAGTCTAGGGGGTGGACTGGGATCCAAAGCTTCTCCGTCACACTTCATTTGGTTCAGAGGTAACTTTTAGAGGCTACTCCAAAGCAAACTGAAATATAATTATTAATAAACAATATTTGTCAAGTAGAGAAAGCCATAAAGATTTGTAAACACTTAAATAAAAATGTTAATGATGATACTATCTGCGTAAGTAGTGGAGTTTTTCTTGAAATCTCAATTTCTCCTTTAATGTATTTGTTTTCCACTCAGTGCATACGGCTGTTTGGGAAAATTATCATTGAACTCTCCAGAGTCACATTTTCTGTGCAGTCGTGCTAACGTGCCTTTTAAACTGCCTTTTCATTAATGGGATTTTGCTAAAACTCCACTCTTGTCTGAACCTGGCAGCTTTCAGTTTGTTAGAGGAGAACAGCCGTGTAGGTTGGAGACGCAGGACACCGTCAGGAGGCACTGATCCGGAGTTCGGTCTCCTTGGTCGTACGGCTCAGCTCACTGCACAGAATCTGGTCCTGACACCATTTATACCCATATAAGATGAGTCATACACCCCCCAAGGGAGCCATTTGTACCAAAACAGAGCCGCATAAGCCCCCCATGTTCTTCCCCCCTGCTGAAGTAAATAGTCCTGACAGGCAGACTCGACTGAGCTGGCCCACGATTGAACCTCTGGGGAGGGATTGCTACAGCAGATGCTCAGACCGCCTCTTATGTTCTGTTCAAGTGGTTTAGAGAGATAAACCAGCAAAAACTGTAATACACGCAGTTTTCCCCTCACACATTTGGTGTTCAAAATGAGCTTATGTAGGTTTGCACCCGAGCTACAAAGCTAACTCGGCTTTTTAATATAGGCCTAGGCCCAGTAGGTGCTTTACTTATTTTTTTTAACACATGGGAGAACCTTTCTGCTCCCACATCACCATCCAACACACACACTGTGGTAGATTAACAAAGGGGATGTACTTGGGCCGTTCGTCTCGTGAGCGGATAGCAACATGATTGGAGCGGGAGTGCCCAAACAGAATTAGATCTATTTAACTGAATTTACTGCAGTATGTGAAACACTGATTAAATACTATGTTCTGTACACTCCTGTTTGCAAGGTTTCACCTTTCACTAAATATTGCTTATATAGACTAGTTTGTTAAAAATGTTTAACTGTAGGTGATCTCACTTGATTTCAAGTTGTTCAATGTCTCTTTGTAGATTTCCTGTAGTGTTCTTCTGGGATGCAGACTGCTCTGACTGTGAAGCCTCCAACCTTTCAAGTGACTGTGAAATCTACCAGAAAACACATAAGGATACAATTGACTCCTGGTAAAGATGACTGCAGATCTTAAAGGGATCATGTTTTTATCCCTTGATCTACACAATATGAACAAAAGTTCAGACCTGTTTGGGCTAGGCTACTTACTTCCAGTGAAGGGTAATCTTAATGCTTCGGTATACCAAGACATTTTGGACAACGCCATGCTTTCAGCTTTGTGGACATAGTTTGGGGAAGAACCTTTTCTATTCCAGCATGACTGTGTCCCAGTGCACAAAGCAAGCTCCATAAAGACGTGGTTGGATGAGTTCAGTGTGGAAGAACTTGAATGGCCCACACAGAGCCCTGATCCCAACCCCATCCAACACCTTAGGGATGAACTGGAATGGAGATTGCGAGCCAGGCCTTCTCATCCAACATCAATGCCTGACCTCATACATGCTCTACAGAATGAATGGGCACAAATTTCACCACAGAAACTCTAAAGTCTTGTGCAAAGCCTTCCAAGAAGAGTGGAGGCTGTTATAGCTGCAAATGGGGAATCAACTCCAAATTAAAGTCTATGTATTTGAATGTAGTGCCATTAAAGTCCCTGTTGATGTACTGGTCAGGCGTCCCAATATTTTGGCCATATAATGTATATGAAACTGGTTGTAAGAATTATAGTAGTACCTCACCAGAAATGGTTCAGAATATGAGAACTGTTGAATGTGATGGTCCTGTTATCACAATTTCAAAACATGCTTCAAACCACAGCTAGAGCCAAGAGCAGCTGATTAAGGCATCAGTTTGTAGAACACAAGCGAGACTGGGCGTTTGGCAACCACTTCAGACAAAGAAGCTATTGGCATCAACACCTGATTTGCATTAGAAGCATAGATTGATTGATTGCCTATTGCCTGTTGCCATTTGTTTCATGGTCAGTTTTTCAGAGTATGCTTCGCATCTTCACCAAATGAAAGCTTGTATTGGCCAAGTTAGTTTACTTTAAAATAAGAATTCACTGCAATGTGTCAATGACCTCTATTCTGATTGGCTGCCTTCTGTTATGGCTCATTCAAAAATCTGTCCAAGCTGAAACACTCCTTATAACTTCAGAGAGAAAAGGTGGAGAAACTGCATAAGGATGAATATGCAGCTACACTGGTTTATGTTTACAACATTTGGCAACTGCTTTTATCTACAGCATCCTACAGTTTTTGCACGTCACAAGTGTAGGCAAATGAAGTGTTAGGAGTCTTAGCCACGGACTCTTATTGGTGTAATGTGGTGAAATGCCCAAGATTCAAACCCCACTCTTCTGCTTCGAAGATGATGTTACCCACTAACCAACCACCCAGAAAAGGTACCTGCTGTAAACAGCACGTGAAGTGAACAGGAACCATTTGTCACACATGAACACACCACACCACAGCAGACAGTGTGAACAGTGTGAAATTTGTCCTCTGCAACTGTTTTTTGTCAGTTTGTGGCATCACAAAAAGCAGTATATTCAAAACAAGCTGTAGTTTGGTTGCCATATCTGGACTGAAGAGTAAATGGTGATTTTTAAATAGGGATTCTAAATCAAAACAACGTTTATAAACCACATTAAACTCTTCTTTAAAAAGGACTTCCATGGTATGACCTCTTTTTCATAGTTGGACAACTATTCATGAAGCTTAATACAAAAACTAGAAAGAACGCATTAATGAAATGCGCAACTTTTCTGCATTTTCCATGCGACCGCCACTGATTGGCCTATGGCTTTTGTGCTAGTTAGAGACAGGGAACTGTACTTGCTGCTGGCTCCCACTGACCTGCACCCCTTTCATTTTCAATTACTTTTATGGCAGCTTGGGACCACTCTCCCCAGACCTAATATACCTAAATCACAATGATTTACTGTGTGGCTCTGAGGTCTGCAGCCACTCCAGGAAGGTGAAAATGAGAATACTGCCTTTTTCCCAATAGAAAAACTAGCAGAAATGAGCTATAGACAGTGGAAGTGAGCTATAGTATGTATTGGAACTGAGGGATTTTCATAACTCATTCCGATTCTTGCAGGCTCAAGAAATATGCTTATTTATACCTACATCAAAGAGCATGAGGTGACGTCCATTCTTAACGGTACAGGCACTGCCACGTTTTGATCTGTAATCTTTCTATTTCGTGCATTCTCTGTTTGGCATATATGTAGTGAACATATTGATTTATTAGGAAAAAAAACTGCCTTTCTCAATATAGTTGGGCAGTTTGTGAATAAATCTAGGATTATATATCCAACATTTCCCTCAAATAACTAATTAACCACACAGCCAACCACAGAATTAAATAAATTAATATTCTCCCACACACCTGCACAGATTGTCAGTCTTACTTTATAGATTTACTGTCATCTATGGTGCTGTCTTCCATTAATGATTGAGGTTAACAGTCACAAAGTTTGAATAAGGTCTAACTTATCTATTGTTAAATGTTCACCATCACATAATGTGTACGATTTCTATTTTTCATTAACAGGCAGCTTTTGACACCAGGGCAAATAGGCTGTATGTTTTGTATGCATATATTTAAAGATATACTGTATGAAAAGATGTAAACATTTATGATAAAAAGGTCACATAAGGCCAAGATAATTAAATGTAAACCCTCCTTCTATTGAATTAACAAAGAAATAGTCTCTTTTATTCTCCATGTAAGCTGCACACCCACACATAATATAGCAGCCTAGTCTATGGTACTGCCAGTTCTTTTGGAGAGAGATGGTAATAATGATAATGACATCCCCAATCAGGGTTTCTAAAGTATATTCATCTGGAATGTGCAGGATTTCTATGAATATATAAACATTTCTGAAAGCCATTCAGCTAAAGCTTGACCTGTTGCTTGAAAGTATGTCAAAACACTTTCAGTCCTATAAAGCTGTTGCCTGGGATGACCTTTTATTGCAATTTACTGTTGCATTCCTGGGGTATTAAAGTAATAATCTGTTAAACAAATTACAATTTTTTGTTTCATTTCATACATACTGTTATCTATAATATGGGCCAGAGTAAGCTTTGAGGCTGCTGCTGTATGATTTTGTCCAATTTGAATCATAATACCATGCCATAGAGTGTCTAAATCCGTAAACTTTATGTGACATTACTATGTGTCTCAACACCTTTTGAGACAAGTGTGTGATGAATTAGTAATGACATTTGCACAATGCCAGTTAATGGATAGGCTTCCATTACTCAATACTTCAGTATTAAATCATATATATGTGACTTTTTGCCAAATTATCACTTTAGCTTATAAACATAAACTCAAAAAGTGGCTCAATTGTATAATTTCTGTTTCCGGTACTTGGTTATGTGTCTCCTTCCCTGAATAACAGCATCAATCCTGTCAGGAAAGAGTAACACCACCCTCTTGAGAGTCACTATCCATTTCAGTCCACTCTTCCTCAGACTTCCTCAGTGTACATTTCAGTCAGAATCTGTGTGGGCCTAGTTGGGATTTCTCCTGCTGTTCCAAACTGAGAATTAGGACTGAGGTGTGGTCAGTCAAAGTGCCCCAGTGTTTTATGAAGTTGAAGCAGTCACACAGACACCCTACAGACGTCATCCTGGCATGTTCGAGAGTCAGCTGTGTTTCTGCTTGGATTTGAATCTCAAACTTTGTAGAAGAATGGGCTAAAATGGAAGTGAACTCTCAACAGACTGGTGTAGTTATAATCATTAAGGAAAGCGAGAAGCTTACCCAATATTAGCAAAAAGCAACTATTTCTCTTGAACTGAACGGGGTTATGAAACTTATACAAAACTACTTGGCACAAAGCTTTGGCTAGATTTTGTAATAGTTTTCACAACTGCCGCCCACTTGCTGCAGAGCAATTCCTCCTCATCTTGGTCCTCAATCAGTCCCTGACGACCCAGATTTGATCAGCTTTCTGTTAAAGGCAGAACATACAACTGGCTACTGGCTAATGGCTTTCCTGGTGTGATCTTAATGGTCTTACCTTAAGCTTCATATCTCTTAGCCGGAACTCAATCCCAGAGCGCATCTCAGCAACTTCCTTCTGGAGCTTCCCAATTTCTACCTCTCCAGCTCTGACATTAGTTGATAGCTTGGCTATGCTGGCATCACACCTAAGGAAATAAAT
>JBBJLS010032338.1:0-14418 GCA_037577275.1 Bryconaethiops microstoma
TATACATATACATACATACAATGTGTGAAACAGCTGTCAAATATTTATAACTGTATGTATTTATTTAGATATATTTATGAATGTATACTTTTGCAAATGACATTGCTGACTGGGTCATTCTAGTTGTCATGTCATTTGGTTCAGTGTGTATGTAATATATATATAATATATATATATACACACACATACATACATATATCTATGTATATCTGTATATATATGTATGTATATATGTGTACATATATATATAAGTCAAAATTTGCCAGGAGTATGAATAATTCAAACAAACGCATACATACACATACATACAAATATAGTGGACCACACGCCATGACAACCACAATTATTCGATGTCTTTTGCCAGTTCTTGCAGTATATTTATCTTTCATGTGGAATCCAGTTGACGTTGACTTCTCTGGGATGATGGTGACATCTTTGGGCCCGCCTTCTGACGTCATGGCTTAGAAACGTAGGCAACAAGTAGTGGAGCAGTTCGCGCGCTCCCGTTCACTAAAGGACCTGGACCGGCTCCTGACTCTTCTTACACTCAGCACTCAGGACAGAGACCTGCCCTCGACCTGTTTCCCGGACCAAAGTTTCATTTAGATACTCTAACGCTGAGCACACGATGGCAGAGGAGAAGATGATGTCCAGCATTGAACTAGAAGAACCAGTTCTAGCGAATGGACTGAGTGATCATAAGAAGAGCGCGAAAGAGCCCCTCTCTCAGAGGTTAAAAAGGATCGCTTTGGCCAATTTACTCGTGATTCTGACCGTAGCTGCTGTAATTATTGGCGTTTTTATTGGACTTGGGGTACGAACCGCAGGACTGAACAGAACCCAGATCATCTACTTCGGGTTCCCCGGAGAGCTGCTGATCCGCCTGCTGAAAATGATCATCATCCCTCTGGTGGTTTGCAGCCTGGTGTCCGGGGCTGCCAGCATCGACCCCAAAGCCCTAGGCAAACTGGGCGGCTGGGCGATGCTCTTCTTTCTGGTGACCACCCTCATCTCCTCCTCGGTCGGGGTTATTATGGCCTTTATAATAAAACCGGGTTATACTGACGGGGCCAAGCTTAAGGTGGTTTCTCCAGGTGACCAGCTTCCCGAGGCTAAGGAGGTGGCCGACTCGTTTTTAGATCTAATAAGGTAAGTGCTGAGTTGGTGCTGAACACGTGTTCAGTACTACTTTAAGGAGTTCAGGTTGGAACCGGTGGGCTGCAATGCGGAAGTAATGACCATTCAAGTCAACGTGTATCAGTAACGTCTATAAATAAACAACACAGCCTCAAAAACACCACCAGGATCTCCTTTTAGACATTTTATTTCACTTCTCTACATAGTAGTACCGTTTTCTGGTTCATTTACTTGGCTTACGTTCTATTAAGACATGGAGCTGAATTATTTTTTTTATTTTAGAATCTTTATGATAATAAACGAGCGTGTTTTCTCCATCTTAATCTAACAAAAACACCATCGGGATCTCGTTTTAGTCCCTTTATTTGAGTTCTGTACATAATAGTCCTGGTTCATTTACTCGCTTTACATTCTGTTTAGCATCAAAGCCATGAAGCTGGATTGATTTTAAATGATTTTAGAAGTGTTATATCAACGCTTTTTCATCTCCAGGAGGAATATGTCCCTCAGTTCTTGGTGTTGTTGTGCTGTAATGCTAGTACTTAGTTGCATCAGCTGCTGGCCATGTGCTTGAGCAAAATTACTCATTCGCTAGCCAGGAACACCACCCTGTCCGGAATTACAGGAAGGCACATTACGCAAAACACTTGAAAAAAGCTGTAAAAAACATCTCCCTTACGTATGCGTTTAGCACATTAACACCTCTGCACGATGGCCCAACGCTACAGCCCCTATACCAGTTTAGACAGTGGTGAAAGTGTAAAGTGCCCATTCGTTACACATGAACACACCACAGTGTGATCAATGTGAAATTCTTTCTCTGCATTTAACCCGTTCACCAAGTGAAGATGTAGCTTGGGGATATAAGAGAAAAGACTTGACATTTGGGTGTGAAATTAGCCTACTTTCCCTGCTAGTTTTTGCTGAATCCAAAGAAGTGGCTGTATACTTGGGTGTACGTGCCATATGTTTACCAACATATTGCTCGTTTTACTTTTTGACATAATCAAAATGTTTAAAGCTTGTTTTTGTTAAATGTGAAGGGGGTCTTCACAAGTTAAAATCAAAATACTGAGTTGCTACTTTAGACCAGTGATTCCCAAGTTGGTCCTGGAGGACCTACTGCCTTGCCTATTTAGTGTTTCCCCTGTTTCCAACACACCTGATTGAACTAATAGGTTAATCGGCCCGCTGATTTCACGTTAAGTGGGTGTGTAAACTCTGAAATGTGCAGGCATCCTCCGGGACCAATTTGGGAACCATTGGTTTAAACCAAGTATTGGTGTCAGCAGATACTTCAGAAAGGGGAAAGGTGCTATCCGGGCATCCTTTTGTAATTTTCATGTTATTATAATGTCCCATTTAAAATAAGTATGTATTGATGGATATAAACATTAAAAATTCCCAAACTACCCAGCCAAAAGCTGCATACTAAAATATCTAATTCTGTCCAAGCTTACATACAGGCATAATTAAATACTGTTGTGTAGCCTACAGCTAGTTGTTAGGATGGTTCCACGTCCACAAACTTTCCCCACTTCTCTTGACCGCCTCCTACCTTGGTACTGTTCCTTTCTTACCCTGGATGCATGAGGAAGGTTTTTGTTATTGTGCTTTTTTTTTTTTTAGTTAGGCGTAGTACAAAACCGATACTATTCAAGACAACAGACAAGCATTATATAATACACTATATGGACAAAAGTATTGGGACGTCTGTTTTTCAGGGTAGGGCCCTTACCTTGTAGTGAAGGCCAATCTTAATGCTTCAGCATACCAAGACATTTTGGACCTCATCATGCTTCCAACTTTGTGGACACAGTTTGGGGAAGAACCATTCCTATTCCAGCATGACTGTGCCTCAGTGCACAAAGCAAGGTCCATAAAGACATGGCTGGAAGAGTTCAGTGGGGAAGAACTTGACAGGCCCGGTGTGGAAGAGTCCTGACTTCAATTCCATCCAACACCTTTGGGATTAACTGGAATGGCGATTGTGAGCCAGACCTTCTCCTCCAACATCAGTGCCTGGACCTCATAAATGCTCTTCAAAATGAATAGGCACAAATTTACACAGAAACACTCAAGAAGAGTGGAAGCTGTTAGAGCTGCAAATGGGGGACCAGCTCCACATAAAAGTCTGTGTCTTTGAATGCAGTATCATTAAAGGCCCTACTGGTGTATGGTCAATACTTTTGTCCATATAGTGTTATAAAAAAAGTATGGAAAATAGGAAAAGGAAGTATGTGGAGGGGACGAATTGGGCACCAGAGCAGGAAGAATAGAGTGGACGAGTAGGAATGGAGAAGTGAGACAGCACAGGCCTTTTAATATCATCTGTCACAATATTTTAATTTCTTTGGTAGCCAGCCAAAGGTTCCGCCTTCACCCTTGTTGGGCTTGTCCTTCCCCATTTTTCTTTGAAGTGATTTACATACTGGTTGTGCAGCAAATTATGTAAATTTCCTACTGGACACATTACAAGTATCATTTTTCAGAAAAGTGATTCAGAGTAGATTGACCACATTCTGTGAAATGACGAAAGCTTATCAAGTTTAATAGGGATAGAAGTAGTGAGCTGGCTCATGTTGCGTTCACTGGCAGCAAGCTTTTCCTTAAACGGTCATAACTCAAGTTAATTTACATACATACACTACTTCTGTGAACAATTACAGTTTGACAAGTCTATTGACTATTTACTATTTACAAAAGTCTGACAGTTTTGTTAAATAGATTCGCCAATTAGTTACTTCATCATTTAAAGCCACATGGAGCTCCTTATGAAGACTGGAATGTTTAGCTTGAAGATTATAAGGGAAAACCTTGAGTGTATATAAGGGAAAAGACTTTAAATCTGGATGTGAAACTACTTTCAGTACTATTTTTGCTGAACCCACAGAAGTGGCTGTATACTTAGGTGTATATGCCATAGGTTTACCAGTATGATGCTCATTTTACTTTTTTTTTTTACATAGTCAAAATATTTAAAGCTTGTTTTTGTTGAATACATGTGAAGAGGCTCTTCAGAAGTAAAAATCAAAAGACTGAGTTGTTACTTTAGACCAGTGATTCCCAACTTGGTCCTGGATGAATACCTGCCTTGCCCATTTTAGTGTTTTCCCCTGTTTCCAACACATATGATTGAACTAATCTGTTAATTAGCCAGCTGGGTTTGAGTTAAGTGGGAACTCTAAAATGTGCAGGTATCCTCCAGGACCACTTTGGGAACCACTGGTTTAACCTAAGTATTGGTGCAGGCACTCTGTGTCAGCACATACTTCAGAAAGGGGGAAAGGTGCTTTCCGGGCATCCTTTTATATGACTTTCTTGTTATTATAATGTCTCATTTAAAATATGTGTGTGTATTAATGGATATATGCATTAAAAAATGTTGGCCACATCTACTGACAATTACCATATTTTGGACCTTTGAACTCATGTTGACTTAGTAATGGAACCATTCTGAACATGACATGTTTGCGTAGACTTTTTTAGGTTACTCTTCATCTTGGCTTAATCGTAACATCAAACACGTCATTAGGATGGTTAACAATGCATCTGTGATGCCCATAACTCATACTGCATTTCATTATCATCGTATCTGTATTGTGCTCTAGTGTGGTTTGTTTATTTAACTCTAGTTGGGCCCAAGCTGGAGGTAATGTCAAATTCAAGTTTAAGTACAGGGGCGTCAGAAGCATTGTTAAAGGGTGGGGTGGGGGGTTGCACACTGATCAGGTGTGGGGGTGAGGAGGCACACTGATATTGGGCAGGGGGGGCACGGGTAGTGCATTCTGTTATTGCTGGGTGGATGAGTTCCTTTTTAAATATCAGTTTTTAATAAAACGGTTCCGGCACCCATGAGCAAATGCATGGCAAATGTGTTTAGAAGTTTGTGTTTAGAAGAGCATGTTTATAGCTTCCTTTTGCCTTGGTAAGCAGGCATGCCAAACTACGGATGTCTGTTTGAGCACCAGATGTTATTACTTACCTTGTTAGCTTAGTGAAGGAAGGCCTCTCCTCTTTTTACCCCCCACCCCCCCAAAATTTTTCTTTTTCACTCTGAGGACCAACAGATAATAAAAATGTCTAACAGTATGAAACAAAGAGGAAATTTAATGTGGACAATGCCTAAAAATCAAATAAATTAGGTCATTTTAGTGTTACTTGGCAATTCTTGGCATCAGGCTGTTTTCAATGGTGCTGTAGTCTATTTAAAGTGTTCCTTTTCAACACAGAGGAGTCAACTGTGTGTTGCTCACATGTTCCTGTTCTAAGTCAAGAAAATCCTTGACCTTTTATGTCCTGTGTCCGTGAAACACACGTATTCCCATGCGAAATCCATTTCAATCTTTTTTTGTATTTTACTTTTTAAATGCAAACTAAGTTCAGTGCTGACCTGTGTTTAGCTATCAAATCTACAGTGGTGGTTCTCAATCCCGGTTCTAGACTCCCACAGCTGTGCATGCAGTTGCATGCAGTTTCTAAGCCCTTCCTGAGGTTAACTGGGTGTGTTATTGATTAATTTTAATAAGTTAAATAGTAATAATAGCTAATTTGTTCAGGCGTGTTGGAAGGTAACTCTAAAATGGACTCGGCCTGGTATTGAGGACCAAAGTTCCAGAGTAACATGTAAATCTACCAACATAGACAGAGCAAAAAAGGCATACATATCCGAAATTAATTTCCAAAAGCTGGAATGCGACAAAATAAGCGAAAAGGAGGCCTGAGAGTGAACAATGCATTTTGCCCCATGAACAGGAAGCTTACTTTCACCAAATAAGTATTTGAATCAAGCTGCATGTACAAATGTTTGAATCAAGCTGCATGTACAACTAACATTTGGTGGTTACACTGAACTTATGCATTACACTGACTCCAATTTAAAACTCAAGTTTACACACCTTGAACTGTGCACATGAAAGTGTGTGAAAATATGTTACCGAACAAGATGACTGCATTAATCAATTTCAAAATGTCCTCACCATACTTGTTTGTTGTTTTGGACACACCATGAAACCAAACATCTTAATTTTACCTCTTGAATTAGCTTAATTGTGACCTTAATTTCCCATATAGGAAAATAAGGGGAAAAGTCCACCGACTTTTCCCCTTGCTTTTTCCTGTTGCTTTTTCAAATTTGCCCCTAAACAATAGAACCTCCGGAATTAATGCCTTAAAGATTAAGGGGCTTCACACTCATGCCTCAATTTTAAGGTAAAATGAAGGGGTCGGTTTCAAACATTAATGGCCACTTAATTCAAACGAAGGGGTCTGGTGTATTTTCGGGGGTAAATTAAGGTAGGGTTAAGCACATTTAAGTACACTGTGTTTTGTAGTGACATGGGTGTTCTCCTGTGTCCACCCTGCAAATGTGACATCATGCCATTTGGTTTCTACGCTGCTACAGCAAGTTGTAGTGAAATAAGTATTTTATTTGTGGATGGGAACACAATTTAAACATGTTTCTCTGCCCTTGCTGGCACAATTAAATGGCGCACACCCACTGAATCAGATTGCTGGTTATTATTTGGTACATCATATTTAATTTGACCAATACATTAATGCTGTGCTTGGGGTATTAAGCAAGCTTAAAATGTTACTATGCAGTCTGTGATCTGGGTGCTATGGGCAGTATGGTCAAAATATCATAATATAATAACTATCTTTTGCATTATTTCGGTATTTAATATTTAGTTTTCTCATGTAACTTACAGTAGAGATGTATTACTGAAGGACTGGCTAGAGCAACATTTCACAGCCTTGTAATATTGGCATTTCTGAAAGTAGACATGAATACTCGTTTTCAAAATCACCCATGTTTACGTTTAAGTATTTTCATTACCATAGTTCAAATTATATACAGTTTGTTTGTCGTGTTCTGAAACAAGGCGTTACAGATGCATGAACTAATCTATTGATTTATTTATTCCTTTAGTCATTCACTCATTTATTTATTTATTCATTCATTTGTTTGCTTGTTTGTTTATTTCAGGAGACACACTGCATTATTAGGGCCAATCACCACTTTTATGAAGCACCAAAATTTGTTAAAAATTCTAATAGTACCAGTAGTAGCATGCTTAGGAAACTTGCAGTAGCATTTTGAGCAGTTAACCTTCTGCTTGCATTACATCTAGGGGTCCATCATGAATGTTCTTTTTTTTTTTTACCCTCCATTTTCCATTTCAGAAACATCTTTCCATCCAACCTGGTAGCCGCTGCTTTTCAGTCAGTAAGTGTCACAGCCATCTAATCTTCACTGAGCTCACACAGCTAAAATCTAACCCTGAAAAGGAATAAGCAGGGATTTTAATGCATTTTATCACTCATCTGACCTTGGATAAAGGTAATACTCAAACAGAGTGAAAATAAGATGAGTCTTTTCATAGCTTGTGAAAGTATTTTTAATAACTCGTTTGCCATTTCTTTTTCCCCCAACAGTATGCAACCAGTTACAAAACTGTGGAGAATGGCATGAATACTACCAACATGACTGTGGAAAAGGTAAATCAATTATGGGCAATATCTAAAGCAACGTGATTCTTGCAAAGAATTCTGTGCAGTGGTGTGACAAGAAGCATGTGTGTGTATAGTGAATACGTGTGTATCAATACATTTTGATTGTTATATTATTTTTTTAAAAGACCTTTTACATCTTAATTTTGTTCATTCACTTTGATTTTGTACAGCACTTTGTAACTTTGTTTTTGAAAAGTGCTCTAAAATAAGATAAACCTTTATTAGTCCCACAAGTGGGAAATTCGATATAAATAAAGATTATTATTGTAATTATTATAGGTTCCAGTGGGTAAAGATGTGGATGGTATGAACATCTTGGGCCTTATAGTGTTTGCCATGGTGTTTGGTGTGGCATTAAGGAAGCTGGGAGAGGAAGGAGAGATTCTGATAAAGTTCTTTAACTCTTTCAATGAAGCCACCATGGTGCTTGTGTCCTGGATTATGTGGTAAGTAAATGCACCTTTTTTGTTTGCTTGTTTGTGTAATATGTTGATGCTCCGTATGTACTTTAGTCAGGATAGTATGTTTAAAAAAAAAAAAATTCTTAAAAGAATATATATATACACTATATAGACAAAAGAATTGGGACACACCTTAATTATTGAATTCAGGTGTTTCAATCATACTTATTAGAGGATGTTTTGGACAACACCGTGCTTCCAACTTTTTGGACACAGTATTGGGAAGAACTTTTTCTATTCCAGCATGACTGTGTCCCAGAACACAAAGCAAGCTCCATAAAGACATGGTTGGATGAGTTCAGTGTGGAAGAACAGAGCCCTGACCTCAACCCCATCCAAGACCTTTGGGATGAACTGGAACGGAGATTATAAGTCAGGCCTGCTCGTCCGGCATCAGTGCCTGATCTCGTAAATGCTCTGAATGGGCACAAATTCTCACAGAAACTCCAAATTCTTGTGGAAAGCCTTCCAAGAAGATTGGAAGCTGTTATAGCTGCAAAAGGGGGACCAAGTCCATATTAAAGTCTATGTATTTAAATGCAAGTCCATGTTGGTGTAATGGTCAGGTGTCTCAGTACTTTTGTCCATGTAGAGTATGTTTCTGAAAATGTCAGCAATGGTGGTACTGTCAAGATTTGTGTAATGTCTTGGAAGTCTTTTTCACTCAGTGGGCTTGTAGTATACCGTATTTCGACTATGTTTACACACGCACAAGAAAACAGCCTCACGTATTCGGTATTTGTTCAGGGTGTTGGATGTGTACCTCCTCAGAAATGTTGAGGTCTGCAATATGCAGACATATCAACATAAAAGGTTTGGTGATGTGATAAGGTGTTAGTTGCATGCTAGATGTTTATTGTTGAGCTTGTGCAAAATCATTACATTACATTTGTTTGGTAGACGCTTTAATCCAAAGCGACTTACAATATGAGGAAACCCTCAAGTTTTAGGACAGTGTGGGAACCAGAGGAGAGTGCTAAAATCTTTATGTAGGGAGTAATGGAAGAACATATAGTGTATCAGGAGAGGAGATGCTCTCTGAATTGATAAGAAAGGCCCTGACCTGCTCCCTCATGAATGTAGTGCACAAATAAAGTATAAAACAGCCTGTAAGTGTGGGTTTTGTGTTCTGAATTAAGATGTTGTTCTCTAGGTATGCTCCACTGGGTATCATGTTCTTAGTGGCTGCCAAGATTGTTGAAATGGAGGATGTAGGCATGCTGTTTGCCAGCTTGGGGAAGTACATTGCCTGCTGTATAATTGGCCACGCGGTGCATGGCTTGCTCATCCTGCCACTCATTTATTTTGTGATAACTCGCAAGAACCCCTACACCTTCCTCTTGGGCCTGATTACTGCTCTGGCCACGGCGTTCGGAACCTCATCCAGGTAGGAGCTCACAAGCACTATTTGGCCCTAACCAAGCATTTAGCCTTCCTGAGCAGACAGGCATGCTAAATGATTGGAATGGGCTTTTTTTTTTTACATAAGAAATGAGACTTGTACATGTGGTTTTTTGAGGAGCGTCTCACCTTAATGATGTTTCCATTCATTCAGTTCTGCAACGTTGCCTCTTATGATGAAGTGTGTGGAGGAGAACAACGGCATCTCCAAGCACATCAGTCGTTTTATCCTGCCCATCGGTGCTACGGTCAACATGGATGGCGCTGCCTGTTTCCAGTGTGTTGCTGCTGTCTTTATCGCCCAGCTCAATGAAATTCCACTCAACTTTGTCCAGATCATCACCATATTGTGAGTGCAGTCTGTCTAGCTGTCATTTTTTTCTTTCTTAATTATGCTTCACTGGGATCTGATCATATGAGTTGAAGGAGATTAAATTTTTCTCCTTTTTCAGAGTGACTGCCACAGCATCCAGTGTGGGTGCTGCAGGGATCCCTGCTGGAGGTGTGTTGACCCTGGCCATCATCCTGGAGGCGGTCGGGTTGCCCACTAATGACATTTCGCTCATTTTGGCTGTGGATTGGCTTGTGTGAGTAAAAATTGGAAAAGGATTGGGTGGCAGCATGTGGAATAAAGCATGTTTGGGCATTTTTTTTACTCTTTCTGATATATTTTTTAATTATTTTTTTCGTGTGTGTGTGTGTGTGTGTGTGCATATATATACATATACATACACACACTGATATATATATATATATATATAATTTTCATTCTGATATATATAATTTTTTTTTTTTAATTTCATGTATGTATGCATGTATGTATGTGAGATGAAGCAGCAAATGAAAATAACAAAAATAAAATAAAGCTATACACATTTTTTATATATATATGTATATGTGTGACTAATAAAGGGCTGTGTAACTGTAGGAGTAATAAAGGGCTTTCTTATCTTAATTTTAAATCCTCTCCCCATTTTTTTTTTTACTCTTAGGGACCGCACCTGCACAGTCATCAATGTGGAGGGTGACGCTTACGGGGCAGGGCTGCTGCAGTACTTCACAGACCGCAACATTAAAAAGGAGAATGTGGAGCTGAATGAGGTGCGATCAGGTGACGAACAGAGTCCCCTGAAACCTGAGCACTCTCCTCTCATCGACAAACACGGTGAACCGGACGTCGATGGACCACGACCGTGTGAAAAAGAGTCTGCAATGTAGACTGACTGAATATCTTCGTTATAAAGAAATCTTCCTCGACCCTGTCCTTTGTGCCCATGATAATAGAACGCATGTTTTGATTACTGGGGGTAAAAAGTAGCTGAGGCCAAGTCCTTCATGCCTCTCTCTCCGTTTCCCGTGAAAAGAGTCTAAAATCTATATAAAAGGTGCCAGGGGAAGACTTTTAGCAAGTTTGTTTCCAATGTGATTTTGTTTTATTAGGAGCTTGTTCTATAGTCCTAATGATTTATTTATTTTTCCTGGTTTTTTTCCCGTATATTTTCCAGATTTCTGTACTTTTTTTTTTTTAAATTTTTTTAAGGGCTGGTCCTGGGTTTTGTTTAAAAAAAAAAACAAAAAAAAAAACCCTGTTCAAGACAGCCTAATACTTAAGAGAATGAGTCTGAAACTTAACTTGACACTCCTATTCTAGCAAGGGTGTGTTTGGGCAGCTTTTCAATATGGTGCATTTGATCAGGGAAATAACCAAACTGTGCAGCCCTGGAATGACGATTGGTTTTCTTAACATCAGTCTTGTCTAAATTGAGTTCTTTCAAGGCAAAGCACGAAAAAGATGTACCAAATTAAGCTGGACCTGATTGTGAAGGCTGTGTGATAGATGTTCATGTGCTTTAAGCACTCCTGTAGAAGAAAAAAAAAACGACAATCATTTTATTCTCTCATTCAAAGAACCTTTCTCGTTGGTCCTTTTTTGAATTAGTTATTTTCAAGTCTCAAGTGTTACATTTGCACTGTTATTTAAAGCTGTATCTTTTGCATTATAATCAATGTATGTTTTTTCCATTCCTTTTCGTGAGTGTACTAAAGACTTGTAAATCTTTTATTTATGAATAACCTCCATAACCTCAGATGACATATCTAAACATCTTACTTACATCTCAAGAATATTTTTAGGAATATGGAGAAAAGGGCCAGAAATGTTGAAGATTCTCCTATAGCACAGACTGACCTTTAACAAAAAGAAGCACAATGTAATATTTTGGCATGATTGATGGGATTGTGTATGTAACCCATATGTTTCTCTTCGTTCTTCCTTCATGAAGTGCTGTTTTTCTAAATGTTTACCTTTCTGTAGCCACCGGCAAATGTACATCCCACTAGAGCTTCTAGTCTGTGCTGTCCAGGGACATGCGTGCACACACCCACCAAAGTCCTGAGTGTCTATTGTTTTGTTTTTTTCCATCTTTGTTCCTGTTCCAATCAGTCTTTGCTCAGTGTTTACTATGTTTAATGATTTAATTAATCTTCATGAACTTTCACAGATCGCTGAATTTTTCTGTATCTGGTTGCCCAAAGAATGGAAAAAAAAAAAAAACCTCTTAAAATGTGTCAAGACTTGAGCTTTTGCATGAGCAATGGTGGGACAGTTCATCATTCCACTGTTGTAGTTCAGTAAACTAGGCCAGTGTTCTAGTATGTGCGAATATCTGTTCTGGGTTGTGTTGCAGTTGGAGCCAAAGAGAACACTCGTGAGTTGAAGAATATGCAAAATGTACCGGCTTTGCAATAAAATATTTTGTATTTAAATTTGTCGTAACGTGTCAATTTTTTGTCATACGTGAACACACCACAGCATAAAATTGTTCTTTGCATTTAACCCACTCACCAAGTGAAGCAGTGGGTGCCCAGGGAGCAGTGTGTGGGCGCAGTACCTCAGTGGTGCCACTAGCAGTCCTGTGACTCAAACCCATGACTTGTTTTACTTATTTAACTTTGTGGTAGTTAACTTGAAAGTGGGAATTCTTACTTCTGCAAGCTAAAACATGGGTGTCTCCAAAGGTGAACAGTTAATTTTATTAGCAACAAGCTAACAGGCTTTTCAACAAACTACTAGGGGGCTTTTTCCAGGTCTGTTCGCTAGTTGAATGCACCGTTAGCCCCGGAGCCTATAAAAATGTGAATCTAATACACTTTGGTACCCAAAGCTTTGAGCTGTTAGTATATTTTGTAAAAAAAAAAAAGTCTAATCACAACTCATTGGAATTTTCCCCACTTCTTTTATCTGCATGTATTAACAAAATGCTTTAATGGAAATGTAATGTTTAGATGTGTTTTTAACAGACATCTGCTGGTGATACTTCGAACTGGATCAAAATGAAAACTTGTGCTGTGGCCCCTCTCCAGTGAATGGGACAGCACACAGTGTTCAGCACGGAAGCAGTGTACAGGGGAAGTTCAGTCCTTCAATAAAACTAGCCATTACGCTGTAGCCAAAATGACTTTTTTTTAACCAATGACTTGTTTTTTTTTTTAAGTAATGTTTAGTTTCAGGTTTATGAGTCTCTTTCCCATTCATAAAAGAACCTATTGAACACACACACACTACACCTCACTGGATGCACACACAAACTATTTGATACAAAACAGACTCTGATACACTTTGCACTTTTTCACTCCATTTTTATTATAAAAAAAAAACAACAAAAACTTTTACTCTGTGCAAAACTGTTACTTAACTGCCACTTTACTGCTGCTCACTCCTGTCACTTTATCTCATGTGCAATGTAAAATTGTAATTTATAGTGCTTAAGGTTTTGTATATTTTTTAGTACATCTTTTACTTTATATTATTATTTTTTTTTACTATATTGCTGAGTGACTTGTATTCTCTCGTCAATCACATTTCATTGCAATGTTGTCCCTGTGCTAACACGCATATGACAAATAAAGTTGAAACTGAAACTATTCTTAAAATAACTGCCTTGGTGGGTCATCAGGATGGCTGAAGGCGTGAGACCCCCTAGTAGAATAATTACAACAATCATGAATGTTTGACTTAACTTGAGGGAAGTCTTGCTTATGCAAGCTTAAACATGAGTGCCTCCAAAAGTAAATAGCAAATTTTGTTAGCAACATGCTACAAGGGACTTTTCTTTGACCAGTCCGAACACTAGTCAAATGTACCGTTAACCCCAGAGGCTTTAAAAATACGAATTAAATACACTTTGGTACACATCCAATAAATTAAGACAAATATATACCTCCTCCTAATAACAGAATAATTAAAGTACACATTTAGAAATAACTGCTGTTTTCACTGTGACAGACTGAAATAAAAAAGAGTACTGTGTCCTAGTATTGTAAATAATACTGCATAAAAATACTGGAATAGAGTTAGGATTTACACTGGCTTTGACAGAATCAGGAATTACATAAGACTGTATAGTACTTTGTAAGCCTCTGATCACCTGGCATTCATTACATCATTGCAGTTTTAATAAATTAACTGAGATTTGTTGCACAGTAATGCTGTTTAAATGAATTGTTATAGACAAATGTAGTTATACTGCCATTTCAGTAATGCAGTTGATAAAACCTGCAGTTTTTGTGTCCAAAAACTGCATTTTAATGTTATTTAATTTAATGCATTTAATGTAGGTGTTTTAAATTCAACTAAACCGCAGTACTGTCATGGAAACCTGCGGTATTTTTTGAAAGGATTATTGTGCCTCGGCAACCCCAGTCAAAATGTTCTGAATCAGCCACAGGTACCTACACATACTGAAACAGGAGTGGAAAGAGATATCTATGTAATTATCAGTAACATGCTTGGGACATGCACTGACACGTTTAGGCCCAGTGGCTGGATTACAACCCCAAATCAGAAAAGTTGGGACAGGGTGGAAAATGTGAATAAAAAAATAAAGCAGTAATTCACAAATGT
>JBBJLS010032349.1:0-14418 GCA_037577275.1 Bryconaethiops microstoma
TGTGTGTGTGTGTGTGTGTGTGTGTGTGTGTGTGTGTGTGTGTGTGTGTGTGTGTGTGTGTGTGTGTGTGTTTAGGTATATATGTGTATGTATATATAGCATATAGCATTGAGAAAGACTTGAGAAGAATTTGAGAAAAATTAATCTCTAGCATTCATCATATTTCCAAATCAGATAAAAACAAATAGATGATCTTCTTGCTCACAGAATTCTTGAAACTCTGTCTTTTGCAATACTGCTATTATTGATTAATCAGTAAAATAACCCTAATACAGGGACTGATTCTGAACTTTAAACCCATGCCACTGCTTGTCTACATGACACTGACTGGAATTTGGCCATTGTCCATTTTCAGCAAAATGTACAGAGCATGTGTGAAGTTCGTGAGTTCAGCGTTTGTGGAATGTCCTGCATCTGAAATATCCGTCCTTTCCCCCCCATGAGGACATGAGCTGCTTCAGGAATGCAGTCAATACGTTTGATATGGGTCAGCTGCAAATGGAGCTGACCTGTAAACATCAGCCAATTTATCTAGCAGCACTTCCCAGAATGCCGTATGTCTTCAGGGCATGTTGACAGAAGGCGTCAGTCACACTGGGCCCTTGCTTTGAGTCTGCGAGGAGCTCTGAAGCACTGCTTGAAAAAGAACCATTTCTTAATTATCACTTACTTCGTATGAACACACACACACACACGCACACACTCACATACACACACACACACGCACACACACACACACACACACTCACACACATACACGCAAACACACACACACACACTCACACACACACACTCACACACACACACACTCATACAATCACACACACACACACACACACAATCACATTCTCACACACACACACACTCACACACACATTCACAAACACACAATCTCTCTCACACAATCACACACACAGAGACGCACTCACACGCACACAAACATACACACAATACCTTTGGACTTATTAAGGGTTTAAACAGCATACTCAGGCCACGAAACGTCACTTCGGCCCTTTCATGTTATTAGCACCCTCCTCTCTTTTATGTCCTTGCTTGAGTGTGTGTGTTCCTCCTTAAAGGAACATTTGACACTATTTTCCATGTGCTTTGATTCCGTAGCTTAAAACTGGAGCTATAAGCTTACATACACAAACACAAGTCAATTGTTGTTATAAATACAGCCCATAACTTTTCTCAAACCACTCAAACTTCAAACAGCTCATCATTAAGGTGAAGCAGACCTGTGGATGTGGTTTAGGACGGTATGACTTACTGTAAGCTGGGTAACATGGTCTGTTTTCACTAAGCACCTCAGGAGTAAGAGCACTGATCTAGGATCTGACTGTAGTGGTGAAATTGTATAAATTTTTAGAACTCACATAAAAAGTCATCCTAAACCACATCCACAAGTCTGTTCACCTGTTCCAGTCAAGTCAAGTAGGTTTTATTTTGTCATTTCTACCATATACACACAGTACATAGTAAAAACGAAACAACGTTCCTCCAGGACCATGGTGCAACACGGGCACAATAGAACAGAACACAAGACCACAAGTGCAGACAGGTCAGAGAACGAGCAACAATACAACTAGATGAGACAAGACACGACAACGATCAGTGCAATTGACAACAGCTACAGTGAGGATACGTACAGTATTTTGACAGGTACTGTTTTCTAGCAGCAGAAAGTTGTGTGCAAAGATGCAGAACAGAAGTTACATGTGCACAAAATGCAGAACAGCAATACATATGATTGTGCAAATGTAGCAGCAACATGACAGATGTGCAGTATAAAAAATAGAAGAGTATTTTAACAGGTAATTAAAGTCTGAAGTGGTGTGTGAGTGTGTGTGTGTGTGTGTGTGTGTGTGTGAGTGTGTGGGGAGTACAGTTTTATGTTTCACTTCCGATTGAGGTGTCTGATGGCCTGAGTGGGTTGAGAGAAGTGTTAGGGGGTGGAGCACGTTTGGGTGACTGTTGAATATTGAAGAAATAGCATAATGTATGTATGCATTGTATGCATTTTTTAAACACTGTGATACAAAAACACCTCATTAATCTATTATTTCTTTTTTGCATACGCACCGAGCCCCGCCCCCAGCTCGACCCCTCAAACCAAGCTGATCCCAGCCTGTCAGACGTACCAAACTTGTTCAAAAGCAGATGAAAATCTGTTTGCCAAGAGCCATCTCTTCTCTTCAGGACTGTTCTGAGCACATTGACTGACATATGTTTAAGGAGGCTGCAACCTACACGGCTCTACCAGCCTGGAGGTGTTACTGGCTACATCAGCAAGTACATTGATGACATTACCGTCTCCAAGACCATCATCACACACCCCAACCGGCAGCCATGGATGACTGCAGAGGTGCACACGCTGCTGAGGGCCCATGACTCTGCCAGCAGGTCAGGCGATAAAGATGCCCCCCCACATTGGACCCCCTACAGTTTACTTATTGTCCCAACCATCACCACCACCCTTCACCTGGCTTTCACCCACCTGGACAAAAAGGACACTTATGTGAGAATGTTGTTCAGAGATTTCAGTTCAGCACTCAACACCATCATTCCTCAGCATCTGATAGGAAAGCTTAGACTCCCTCCGCAACGGGATCCTGGACTTCTTGACCTCAGTCAGTCAGGATCAGGGGCAACATCTCCAGTACCACCATGCTGAGCACAGCCCCCCCCAGGCCCCTTAAGTTTGGACAGAGGAAGGAGTGAAATGTATTTGCACTTGTTTGCCAGGTTTATCTGCAGAGTTGAACTTAAGCCTTACATGAAACAAAGGTCATATAGATCGAGCTGTAGCGTCATCAGGCTCATAAGGTATTTCAATCTTTCAGGGCAAGTGCAGTGAATGATGAAGCCAAAAATGAGCAGGTCAGGGTCTCTAGAAGCTTCAAAGAGAGACTAATAAGCGCAGACCAGTTGCTGTGTGTGGACCAATAGAAATAATTCAATAGAGTCTTTGCATTAACAGACATTAAGGTTAAGAGCGTTTTTTTGCTGCCATTATCAGAATAAAGCCTTGTATCTTAAGCCTTGTATCTTGTATCTGTAAAAAGATATATTTCTTAGGCAATTCATAAGGAAATGCAAAGTTATAAATTACATATAAGCATTTAGATTTTGTTGCAAATGATATATTTTTTATCATTTTGTTGTACCTTTGATTGATTAATGCTAAATATGTCTCCAAATGACGATCAAAAAAGTACAGTGAAAAAAGTCTCCGCATTGTCAACCTTACACTAGGCTGGAGTGTGTGTCATCTTTGATCATCTACTTTCTAGACCTTCAGTCTGCCCTCATTTAGATGGTCTGTAATCATTAACTGCTGAGGCACATGCTATTAAGTCATTTATGTGCTTGTGCATGTGTGTGGTGTTCATTTCTCTCTTAAAGCACACAAACACACACAAACACACACAAACACACACACAAAGAAACAATGTTAAATGTCATAATCAAGAATCAATCATTTAAATGAGATTTTTAATGCTTTAGTATGATTTATAATTTCAGATCAGTTTCTATTTGTCTCGAATGCCCCACATTGACATAGATTAAAAAGGAGAAAATGTTTTCAGACAGCTAATTCATTAGTGTGTGATATCACACACACACACACACACACACACACACACACACACACACACACACACACCCTTCCATCAATTAGTCTTAAGTGTTTGTTCAAGTGTTTGCACATTGACTATGTGCACACACAGGAACTGGAGCAGGGTTGGTTGGCAGGTCAGCACATATGAACATTTTTTGGTTTAAGGCTTGGCCTTCAGTTCAGGAAATAAATGTCAATTCTCCATTCACAGTAAATGAGGGGAAAAAGCATCTCTAATTTCTACTTGTGCACATATGGAATTTTTAATAGGATATGCACTCTAACAGAGGTGCACATGAACAGTTGTGGTCATTCAGTCTGAGCAGGCATCTCAAACTCAAATTTTTTGGAGGCCAATTTCCATCAGGTGGTCTTTGGGTAAGCGGATCCTAATGTTTATTAGCAATGATTACACTAGCACAAAACTCAAGTAGTATTACCACTATTAATAATTTGAATGATTGTAAAAACACCCTGGGTAGGTTGCCAGTAAATTGCAGGGCAGTGAATAATAAATATTAAAAATAAATTAAAATAATCACTTTTTTCCAATGTTTTGTTGCTCCTAAACATGTTAGTAGCTAATCTAACATGTAAGGCCCGCGGTCCAGCAACTGAATGGCATCTTCAGTCCAGCACCTGAATGGGAGAACTCGCTCGGCTGCATCTACGTAGATACCAAAGACCCTGATTGGAGTAGTATAGCATAGCAGTATATACTCTTATAAACCCACAATGTGTCGCAGTATGTAGCATCTCCTGTTGTATGTGACGGACAGTGATGGGGTATTTACTCAAAATGTCCATTAAAAATGACCAATTATTTAACTATCTAAACCCACACATATGTGGACCAAGGCAAACCCCAACACTAGTACAAATTACAATCAGAATGCATTAAATGTAATGAGGCTCTGAGTTTTTTGCCGAGCTCATGGTGAGAGCTGGAGAAACATTGAACCAACACAGGCCACTCAGGTTCATCTAGGCCTCGACCAATAAGTAATGGGTGTTCTGGTGTCAGTAAAAACTCAAAAATGTGTATTACACTGGTAATCCAGAGCAGGAACTGGAAAATGCTGGCCTAAATTAATGCAGCAGGGGATTACCTGGTGGAGCCAAAGTAACAATTTTAAGGTCACTGTGGGTCACATCTAATAGCTGAATGAATAAGCAAAATGGGTAAAATGTGAAATCTCAATGCTGAAGATATACCAAGACTACTTTTCCAGACAAGGATGAAGACCTTGCTTGGTGTTGTCCAAAAATGTTGTCCAAAATGTTTTGGTATGCTGAAGAATTAAGATTGCCCTTCGCTGGAATTAAGAGGTGTGTCCCAATACTTTTGTCCATACAGGCTGGCAGAGATAGCAGTTCTCAAGCAGCTCAAAAAGGTTTGGTGGCTCCCAGTGTTGGTGGGATTGTGTGAATGTTGGTCCTAGCTATTGGGAGGAACCGGACACAACTAAACTTGCGCAGAAAACTGGGGACAATAGCTAAATGCCATATTAGCCATCATTTGTGTGGGGGCTGTTTTTTGGGCACTCATTAAACAACTTTGCCAAGGAGAAACCCCATGATTCAGTCCCACCACCAGTTCTACAACTTCACTGTGAAACTTCTGGAAATTGTTGTTAGCCATTTTTAGCACTGCATCGGGATATTTTGGATGTGCTGAACAAAAGTCCCACTTTTTTCCACTTTCTATCCTAACCCATGTCTTCTAGCACTGCATCCCTGAGGTAAACACATCACAGACTGGCTAGACTGTTATTTCAATCAGATATATTACACTTATTAAGAAATGACATTTTATCGAATCTGACAGGTAAAGAGTTGAGGTCTGCTGTTTGTGGTATTAAAAAAGCAGATTTGTTTTACCTGCTAGCCCGTTAACCTGTTATTTAACTCGAATAAGAAGACTCGAGGACGAATCGGCTCTTTTCAACAAATCCAAGAGGAAATAAGTCTTTTTTTCTCTATCTTTTTTCTCCCTTCTTCCATTCTCACTTTCTTTCCTTCTTTAGGTGGTTCATTGACTTATTTTTCATTGTCCTTTCTTTCTTTTTTGCATACTTTTTCCATACTTTTTATACTTATTATGTACTTTGCATACATTTTCCTTTATTTAACTCTGGCATTTACTTCGTCTTGGCCTCTTTTTTTCTTTGTTTAATCACACTGCCTCAAGAGTCGATTCTTTCCATTTATTGAGGGATACAGAACTGGAAGAGATCCAGTAGGAACACTTGGGTTAGTACAGAAAATGGGAAAAGTGAGAATTTTGTTCAGCACGTCCAAAATATCCCATTGCAGGGTGCAAAAAATGGCTAAGAGTCATGGGGCTTCTCATATGTCTTTGCAAAGTTGTTTAATTAACACATGACTTTATTTGTCTTTTTTTTCTTTGTTTACAGTAAAATGGCCCTTTATAGTCATACGTGAACACACACAGCACAGCATGCAGGGTGAACAATGTGAAATTCTTTCTCTGCATTTAATCCAGTCACCAAACGAAGCATCAGGCACCAGGGAGCGGTAACTTGCTCAATGGTGCCACCAGCAGTCCTGGGATTCAAACCCACAACCTTCTGCTCTCAGGGGCAACTCACTAACCACCAGGCCACCACACTGCCTCCCTTGACCTATTCTTTCCACTCTGTTTAATCACACTGCCTCCGTCCCTGAAAATGAATTGATTGATTGATTGAATTCACAACAGACAAACAAAATAGGAAGAATTGACTCTGTAACGGGAAGTATCGACTCTGTAAAGTGCAGACTCTAGTCTGTGAAGTGAAGAATCGACTCTGTAAAGTGACTGAAACTTCTCCAAAGTTCAGGGAACGGACTGTACCACTTTAGTCGGACCGTAGGGGGAGGGCAGAGTGGGTGGAGAGTGTTCTCTGCCGCGTGGTCCCGCCTCGGACCAGCGGTGAAAGAACAGTTCGGGGGGTATAAAATGAACGGAGAGCGAGATATTATGCAACAGCGAGACAAGCGGAGCGAACTTCGCGCGCCACTTTTCTCCTCGCGCGTACGGAGTCGTAGCGGCCGCGCTCGTGCCTGGTTCCGTGGGAGCGCGCGCTTGTGCGAGTTTCGTCCCTGAGCTGCGGTGTGGACCGCGAGCCCCCTTCTCGTCCCCTGTCTCGCGCTCTGTCTGAGCTGCCGGTGGAGCGAGCCATGGCCGGAGACGGCACGGACCAGCGCGCGCTGCAGTATGAGCAAACTCTGGTGAGTTTATTAAGAATCACACTGCACTTTCTTTGTCCTGCTGCTCCTACATTTACACAATCATATTTATTACTGTCTACCTCTGTTCTGCATTTTTGCACATGTCACTTTTGTTCTGCTGCGCCTCTGTCAAAATACTGTATTCATCCAGACTTGTACTGTAGCTATTTGCACTAAATGTTGTCTTGTACTGTTGTTTTGTTGCTTTTGTGTTTTTCTTTCACTGTCTTTCGTCCTGTCTGCACTTGTCTTGTGGTGTTCTGTTCTGTTCTTGTGTTGCACCATGGTCCCGGAGGAACGTTGTTTCGTTTCACTGTGTACGATTTGTATATGGTCAAAGCGACATTAAAACCTTCTCGAATTCGTGAAAATACAAGGAGAAATTCATATGCAGACTGTCGGACTGACCCTTTTGACACCAAACTGCTTTTTCAAACTGCTTCTGGTTGTGGGTTCTAATCCCAGTACTGTCAGTGACATCGTTGAGGTTCCCTTGAGCAACGTACGGTCCACACACACACTGGTCCACACACACACTGCTCCCCCGGCGCCCCTTGTTGGTGGCCGCCCACTGCTTCGCTTGGTGAAGAGAAAGAACTTCACATTGTTCAGTGTGGCTGTGCTGTGGTGTGTTCACACATGATTATAAGGGGCCACTTCACTAAACGTTGTCTTGTCCAGTTATTTTGTTGCACTTTCTGTCCTGTCTGCACTTGTGGTGTTCTGTTCTGTTCTGTTCTTGTGTTGCGCCATGGTCCTCATTATTGTTTATTGGTTGATCAGTGTAGTACAGTACTAGTAGTACTAGTACAGTAGCTCATGGAGGTTTGTGGATGTAAATGAGTGTGGATGTAAATCTTCGTTCCAGTTCATCCCAAAGGTGTTGGAAGGAGTTGGAAGGAGTTGAGGTCAGGGCTCTGTGTGGGCCGGTCAAGTTCTTCCACACTGAACTCATCCAACCATGTCTTTATGGCTTTGGTTTGTGTACTGGGGCTCAGTCATCTGATTGATGAAACAGACTTTGCTAGAACAGTAAAGTTTGGTGGAGGAGGGATAATGGACTGGGGCTTGGTGAAGGGTAATGTTCATGCTACTGAATACAAAGAAATTTTACACAATTATATTCCAACTTTGTGGCAATAGTTTGGAGACCACCCTTTTCTGTTTCAGCATGACCGTGCCCTCGTGCAGGAAGCGAGGTCCGTAAAAACATGATTTGATGGGTTTGCTGTGGAGGATCTTCAGTGACCTGCCCATAGCTCTGACCTCAACCCAACTAAACACCTTTTTGGATGAACTGGAATGTTGACTCGTAGCCAGGGCCTCTTGTCCACAAGTAGTGCAGCATAAATTCTCTTTTAACTGAATGGGCACAAAATCCCACAGACACACTCCAAAGTTTTGTGAAAAGCCTTTAAAGAAGTGTGGACACTGTTAGAACTGCAGGGAGAAGGTCAAATAGATGTTAATGCCCATGGTTTTAGAAAGGGAGATCCAGTAGGATCATAGGTGTGATGGTCAGGGGTCCATATACGTTTGGCCGTATAGGGGATCTGTCTATTGAGTACAAAAAAATTACCATATGAGAGTGATGTGTTGTCAGATAATAGTGCAAAAAATGCAAATATTTATGAGGTGAGGAATATAGTTCTGTACAAAAAAATCTCTGTCGAATCTATCTGTCTAATGAGAGGAGAGGTTTAAGCCTGTGAAAAAAAACAGAAGGGGACAGTCAACTCAACAGGTGCATCTCTCTCTTTCTCTCTCTCTTTCTCTCTTTCTCTCTCTCTTTCTCTCTCTCTCTCTTTCTCTCTCTCTCTCTCTCTCTCTCTCTCTCTCTCTCTCTCTCTCTCCTATTCCACTACCTGCTCTGTCTTTGTTTCATTCTCTCTTCTCTCCCTCTTTCTCTCTCGCTCCCCCCTCCCCCATTCTGCTGCCTGCTCTCTCTCTCTCTCTCTCCCTCTCATATATACATGTATAACCACACTTTCACTGTGTAATTCTTTTATACTGGCCCATCATCCCATCATCAGAAAAAAATGACTAGTCCCTTCTCCACTCGTTCCATCTCTCTGGCTCATTGCAACTTATGTGTTATTTCTATAATCCTAGGATGTGCATGACTTCAGCAATGACATCATTTAGCACTCCTCCTTAGACAGAGTTCACTTTTCCATCAGTAATGACCTTTTTTATGGCTGCTTTTTTATCTCTGCATCTTCTCTGCGCCGCTCGGCGTCCTGCAGTTTCAGCTGACTCACGGTCCTGATTAAATTGATGAGGGGTTTATTATTTGATTAGCAACTCCATTCTGCTGTGGTGGTTGGTTTGAGTGGCTAATTTAATTGAAGGCGCGGGCAGTGACGGCTTATCTTTTTATTCCTTGTTCAACATCTGGACTCAGATGGCTGGATGTGGATTTTCAGGACAGTGTTGGCTGTAAGAATGTCTGTGCATTTACACTCCCAAGACACATTTGTATGTGAGCCAGCTTCAAATTTACCTATCCATGCTGCTCGCCGTATTTAGTCTTCTAGTGTAATAAAAGGCCATTCCTGAATCACAAAACAATAACAAAACATTTTATTTTGCCTTAATTAAAGTAACTAAAGCATCTAGGCAACTGAAACATTAATTTATATGTCAACAACAGTTTAGTTTTCTGTGATCATGAAGCAGTATTTGATGCAGGCACTTTATAGAAAATACAACCCACTAGAAACTCCCTTGCCCTGTGGAAATTTTATTGCCATCTGGATGCAGTCAGTTTTATCACAGAGGAGACTGTTTTATTTTATAACAGACATCCCTCTGATTAACTAATCTTTCCTGGCTAGGGCTGTTGACAGAATTTGCCTCAGTGCTAAAATGAGAGACAAAAAAACTACATTCAAACTTTGGCCAACAGTGTGAACTTTTTCGCACATTCAAAATAAATGTCATTTGAAATTTATAATCGGAGCAGGTCCTGACATCCCTGGGGCCCTGAGCAAAATTCTGCTTAGGGCCGTCCGTGAGCCATGCAAACCCCTTGCAAATGCTCCAGTGCTCCCACTAGGATAGTGTAACATAGCATATCACCTGTAAATTATACATAACATTGCTGTTAATATATATTTCAGCTGCATTAGGCCCATTTAAATTGGATTTTAATCATTGTCAGCTGCCAGTGACAACAATGACCACCGCCCAATTCATTCTACAGGTGTTTTTTAAAAGTTCTTATGATAGAGGTGAAAAGGCAGGGTTGGAGTGTCAAGTCAAGACTCTAGAGCTGATTTGAGCTGTAATGTCATTCCATATGCTGACTGAGTGCACTGTATCCTCCCATCCCAAGGAGCTTGCTAAATCTGAACCCTTGGAACGGAATTCCATACTTTGTACAGAGAAACAGACATTGTTTTGACTGGTTCCCCAGATTTCACCACTGTAAAATACAAGCTGGATTTCATGGCTGTTTTTTCCGGTTGCTAGAAGGATATCTGCACTTCATCCTCTCATCAAAATTGAAAGCATTGACACCCAAAGGGGGAGCGACCTATGCAACTTGCATCGTCTATGTTGATTATTCACTACTTTTTACAAAAACATACATCAGCTGCCACCAAAGAGTGCATTTGTATAAACCATCACTCTGTTCAGCAATGCCACAGATTACTGTGTTTTCACACCGTCCTAAAGCAAAGACAAATGATTAATAATAATAATAATAATACTTCTCAATGCGTCTTCGATTGCTCAATGAATAATTAAAATTCATTAAAAATGCCTGACAGTGAAGCATGGTTTTAATAACCAAACAAAGAAAACAAGAGGGCAAAGAGAAAAAGATGCACAACAGATCAGAGCACAGCATCACCAAGAAGAAGAACAACAGGGCTGAAAGATCCTCTTCACTATTTTACAGTTAGAAATGTGTGGCTTTTTTCCCTTTCTTATATCACTGTATGCATAACAAGGGTGCCTTTTTCCCGGGTATCAGAGTGACACTGAGAGCAGAGTGAGGGTAAGTGGTGTATAGATTGCAGCAGGTCATAGGCCAGCTGTAATGAACCATATGGATGTATTTTGCTATGTGGTTTGGCAAACGCTTTAGCCAGCCATACTTTGTGGTCTTTCTAGGGGTGTCTGCTCTCTTGCATTCTCAAAAGAATTGAAAACAGTTCTCACATCCCCTTCAGGGAAACAGAGATTTGGCCCCAGTTAACAATTAAGGGCCATCGACTAGTCCACAGAACGGTAAAGTTGGAGATGGATACTCATTCTGACATTTTGTTTCTTTAATGAACACACACTGGATGAAGAAAGCAATGAGATCTTACCAGTGTCTAACAAGCCAAAATATAGGCTTGCATCAAGTGCTAATCTTCATTTCATCATTTCAAGGCACATAAATGAGAATAATAAGTTAAACGGAATTAAAGGTACTATGGGCAGTGGTTGAGGTTTAAGGGACTGGAAGTAGTTTTGAACATTTCATGTTGAGTTTAAGGTGAGGAATTTGAAACTCATCCCATGTTGTTTTAAAGAATTGATGGCTTTAATCTGTAGTGGTTGAGCTTTGAAATACTACTGTAAAAGACTGTTCTCTCGTACAGACAAGCAAAGCACTCCAGCCGATCTCAGGCTGGGAGCTTGGTGGTTGTCCAGCTACTGTTTCCCACGCTTTTCACACTGCAAAGAAAAAACAAGTAACAATTGAATTACTGATAGGTTTTTTCCTCATGAGACGTCCACCACAATTTCTCTTTATTTTCCAATATAGCTGAAGATTCTCAGACAGTTAATATACACGAAATCACATGACAATATTAGCTGGAATTTTTTTAAAATCCCACATCCTCTGACTTTCAAAACGAATTAAAGGCTGTAATAGATGTTGAACAGGCTAAGTTGGAAAAATCTGTTGTTGCCGCTAGAAGTAGTATATGAGCAGACAGATAAAAACCCATAACGGCGAAAGAGATGAAAAAAAGTTATTTGAAATTAGGGATAGGCATCAAGAACTAAGGTACTAAGTTGATGCCAGTTCCTGACTGGTCAGTACCGAAATATGGATAAGCTCCTGGACAAACGGTGCTGCTATCGGTATTTATGCAGTGTTAATGCATTCTAACATAGGTGGCATTTTCAAAAGGTTGATGCTAGATTGGATCAATGGATTGGATCAACTGTGCATTACCAATAAACATTTGTTGAACAAACATTTGTGGCAATTCCTCCTCCCCCATTAACCATAGGCCATATAGTGGAGAGTATCAGTAAAAGAATCGATAAATGTCAGTATCGATCAGTATTGATGTCAACATCAATACAATCCCTATTATACCCATTCCTCATTGAGATGAATGTTTTTAATGTGCAGTGTGACTATGGCATTAACATTGCCATTAGCTATTATTTCAATGGCTTGGTATCTAAATATTAGTTTTTTGGTGTAAGTGCGGTTTCAGGTCTACTATAGGTTTGGAGACCCAACTTTGGAGCAATTGTTAACAGATATTTCCATTATCAATTTTACATTGACATTTTTGGAGCAACTTAGTGCTAGTTTATGACCACATGAAGAGGGCATCATTTGCTTCTAGAGTCATACCTGTGTGAGCAGGTAATATAAGAAAAGGAACTCTAGCAAAGAGCTCAAGAAAAATCAGGTTTGGGAGCATTTTCTTAAAGCAAAGGATAAAGTATGCAAGCTGAAAAGAAAATATCCTCATCAGAAAGATCGATAGCCTGTCCCAGTCCAATGTTGAATACATCACTCAGCAATGAAAAACTTTCATTTTTAGCTTCATTCATTAGCTTCATTAATTAGCATTAATTAATTTAACTCATTCTATAAACATTTCACATGACATGGGCTTGTCCTGTAAGCATGCTCACATACAGATCACTTGTAAAAATACTGGAATATTAAATATTAAACCAATATTAAATGTAAGAGCTGTATTAATCATTCTTAGTATCACTTATTTTAGTTATTGCTCATCTCGTACAGTCCCTCAAAATAGTGGGCTTAAGATAGTGGGCGTCTCTTTTTCCTGCGGTGTTGACTTAACAATACCTTAACAAGTCATTTCATTGAATATTTTGAAGCCTTAAATTTCCTGCCAATGTCAGTGTAGTAATAAGTCTACATTTATTATACTTTACATTACATTTTCCTTTATCCTAATCAAGGACAACTTTACAGAGAAATGACCATCATGCCACATGATTGTTATATTTTACTGAAAAAGCAAACAAAAATACCAACCATTTTTCAGCCCACATTTGCGCTGATTTGTTAATGATTATCATGAAGAATTTACTATAGAAATAAGCATCTTTCACAGTTCTACTTTGAATTCTGAAACACTTTGAATGCCCTTGACTATGACTGTGTTTTCTATAATTGCCAACCATATGAGCTGCAGTGAGTGGAAAGAAGGGCTAGACAAGGCGGGATCAGTCATATTTGGTTTTATTCTATTAGACTGCTAATTTGTCATTTACATAAGTGTACTGTCATAACAACTTTTAGGAAATTCTTCACATTTACACAATGCATTGTATGGGCTAAGTATAGATAACATTCATCCCTACTGCAGGGGCAGGGAGCGAGGGGGACGATTCCCCGTGGAAACCTTCATTCAAACATATGGCATATTAAAGGTGTGTCTGTGTCCATCGACAGCAGGGGACTAAAAGGATTCTGTCCACACTTATAGCTTGCTGAACACAAAACCGAGCCAAAGGCTGTCACTTTTATTAGATATGTGATGCTCTTAGTCTGTTTCTTTGTGTTAAATCATTCTCTAAATGCATAGTGTGGTTTAATGTGATGGGAAAGTGACAGTAATTGACATTTGTTGTTTCAACACCGTATATCCTGCCAGGGCACACGCAGAATATAGAGTACGTGTCCATGTGGTTGTTTTAACACACTTCTGCCAAAGTAAAACACTGGATGAACATTAACCTGGATGCAGTTTACCTGGATAATGACATTAATGTTCTGTAACCTTCATCAACATTTTCTCTTGACTGTAAAAAAAAAAAAAAAAAAATCACATACATTTTCTACATAACAGACATTAAGCAAATGCAAAAAGAAGAGTCTAAAACCGAGCGATGCAAAACCGAACTGTAGCTCAAAGACACCTGACGTCGTCCACAGGCACTTTATGGTCCCGGACACTCTTTGAGTGTACTAATTCTATTAAAACACTACAAAAGTAATCTGTCTTTAGAAAATACTGCTCTCAAAAGATAAATCTATTAAGAAACAAAGCAATGCTTTTTTTTTTAGAAAAGAAGAGGATTGAGTTTAGTAAATCCAGAACTGAAAATGAGGAAAAAGTAGCGCAACACATTTTGCGTATGAATATTGATAAATGAGCTCATGCACACTCTTTTCTCATCCTCAGGTGGTGAACGGAAGCAGAGCTGGTTACCCTGTATTGATTGATGGTGACTGCATGCAGGGAGCAGAATTCAAGAGTGTAGCTTGCTTGTTAGTGTTTGCTCTGTCTCTCTATCTCTCTCTCTATATATGTCTCTATCTCTCTCTCTCTCCC
>JBBJLS010032377.1:0-14417 GCA_037577275.1 Bryconaethiops microstoma
ACCATTTTTTAAGTAAACCTGAGTATGTAAAACTGAGTTTTTTACATACATAGAAGAATTAAATTTCAAAATGTTTTGAATACACATTTTATTTCTCCAAAAAATGTGGTATGACTCATAACACTAATATTTCTTTGATGTGTAATGCCCACTCCCCATAAAACATACAGGAACAACAGAAAACAGAAAAATGGCCTGTAATGTCTTTGGAATAAAATGTACATAAATATACATGTTCATAAAAAGCACTTGCAGACATATGACATACGTTAGGCTGAAAATGTATCATAATTCGCATACCTCATTATAGACTTGAAGCAATGCCTTTAAATTACAGCTAATAAATTAAATTGATAAACACTTGTAATGACAAATGAAATGTGTTCTAGTAATGGCAGGTGATAGATTCAGGAAAAACACATAGAAATGCATCTTAGAATTGAAAACACATTTATTTAAAGTCTCGCCTTAAAGCATTTAGTTGTGAAATCAGTGATTTTAAAAGTGCAATCAGTCCATATGAAAAATAATGTCCTTCTATTAATCCCACACATCCTGGCTATAAGCCTTAACTGGCTGCAAATGTAAAAACTATAGATGGACTGCAGTAGCTCTGTAGTCAAATTGCTACTTAAGTCTTCTCTCAAAATCTTGTGAGATTAAAACACTGACTGATAAAAAAAAAACAAAAAAACAAAAACACATGCACCTATTTTTGACTGATCATGACCTGAAAATGATCAGTCAAAATAATAGAGGTTTAAAGTAATAGAGGTTTGTACATGAGACGCCTGACTGTGGGGGGCCTTTCAGAGAGCTTTCATATTATGTAATGTTTCTGTACAGATTAACCATTTGTTTCAATACCATGTGTCCAATCCAAGAATCATTACTTGGATGTGTATAGAACCATTTGTCCAAGCCAAGAACTGCTAAAGAACCTTTACTGTTAAGATTGTATCCTGAAATCAAATGTCCAGATTTCACTATGGCTCTCTTGGGCAGGCAATGTCTGTAAGTCATGAGTTTCTTGGCAGGGATGACTGGTGAAGGCTCTTGCAATACAAACATCACGTGTGGTCATCAAAGGGTTCTTAGCATGAAGCAGGGGGAACATGCGCCCCTCTAGAGCAGCCAGCTGTGGGTATGTAGCAAGGCGAGTTTCTAAACAAGAATATGTGATCCTAACAAGAATATGTGATCCTAACAAGAATATGTGATCCTAACAAGAATATGTGATCCTAAGACTAAACTATGGCTCACTCCAGTATTGCTAGTTGTTCTACTTCCTCTTAGCTCTCCTGGGTCATTAGATATTTGCCTGTCTTATGGTTTTTAGACCACTATTACCAGCAGCGTACCACTGAGTCATGATTACGATCAAAGTCATGAACACATTGAATCGCAATCTCGCTATTCCCTAGACTACCTCTTTTCTCAGACAAGAATTTACCCGTAATGTTTCACTGCTGCCACAACATCACAATGTCAGAAAAAAGATGTGTCCTCAAGGGTACAATATGTTTTCCCCCAGAGAAAATGGACACATTTGGACCTTTACATAACCTAATGTTTTAAAGTAGAAATGTGAAATGAAAAGTCTGGAGTTGAGACATGGTGTGTGTGGGGTCTGTTCATATAAAAATACCATTGCAATGGAAAATAGTAGAATTATGCTTCCTAACTGAAGGTACTGAAGCTGTACTCCTGACCTAAGAAAACAGAAATGTGAGAGGTACCACCCCAGTTACCTTTTTTTCTGAAAGTGTAGTAACATCCTGTGCAAGAGGAGGTTATTTGACAAAGCCTGTGAGTGTAAACAAAGCATTTTTTGGGTTCTCTTGAGAAAGCGGATTTCTCTGGAAGCTTGATGGACAAAAGCTCTCTGGTGGCTTTATAAATGAGCTCTCAGTGTTTGAGAAGAAGTGTCTCAGTGTTTGAGGCTCAGAGGAACGTGTATGATTTCACCATAGTTTTATTGTAGGATAGAACATTAGACACTTCAGTTTCAGCTCACTATTCAAGTGGCCGCCAAGTTGTCTCAATTCACTCTCACTAATCTCATGTTTTTGACAAAATGACCAATAAACACCAGGTTTAGCTCTTTGTAAGGCCACCAACTGAAGTAGTTGAGGAAAAACCTAGAGATTTATTTCCTTTAAGCTTAGTATAAGTAGCTTAGCTATAAGCTATTGGGGTGTTTGGCAACCAGAACTTGAAAAATCAAATTTACACAGTTTTCTTCCCCTATTCCAAGTAATACAAGACATTTTTGGTGCTTCTTTAGTTTGGCACTGGAGCTACAAGGCTAATTTAGCTAACAAATAATGAAAGCCTATGCCTCACCAACTTCCTTTGTGCAACACTATATTTCAAAATCATCATACATTCCTGTCATATGGTGTAGAGTTACATCACATAATCTCAGACACAACAGTCTTTTTGGTTTCTGAACCTTATAACACACTGTTTTTTCTAAGCAAAAAGACCAGACAAAATGAAAGATTCGTAATGCTACTACTAGTTTTGACTGTGATCATTTTCATCCAGCATTAAGGTGGCAAAGACTAGTTCATGTGGTGTAAGACACAGTATGACTTACTGTGAGCTATAAAAATGACCATGAACAAGAAATTAAACAGCACATGTTCTCTTATTCACAAAGCACTCATGAGTAGGACTGCTTTTTCAAATTCCTCCGGATTTCAGATGGTCATTGTCACAAATGGGGACTCTATCTTAAAGGCTTAGCAGCAATCAGCTTCAAAGTGTTCTTTTTATACCTCACTTAGTCATACTGTCACCTAAACCACAATCAAAAGTAGGATCAACTTTGATCAAGTGTCGGATGACGTTAAAGTTTGTAAGCCCCGTGACTTTAGTGCTAATCTAAAAAAACAGACATATCTTGGCTGGTCAAGTTAATCTGTGGTAAATGAAAAAAAAAAACTGTGGAGGTTAAATTTTTCACCAAACTACTCTTTAGTGTTGAAAAAGTGTGAAGCCTAGATGTCTCTCACGATTTCTCACAATTTAAGAGTTTATCCCCTGTAATATATCACTGGTACACTGACATAGTAAAATGAAGTTTTCAGGTTCAGAGTAACTTCAGTGCTGTGTGGACCGTATACATGTTTGAGAAAATTTGTCCAAATTCTTGCACAGACACATATTTACAGTCAGCCTGTGATTTTCATCAGTGATGTCACTTCCTTTCCCAAGAAAACATTTTGTTCTGGTACGGTTTCTTCTAAGCTCAACAAGTCAGACATGACGTTGCAACTAAACAGCACATGCTGTCGCCATATTTCAGTTATTCATCTTCTTTAAAGGGCCCATGTCATGGAACACTGAATTTTCATTGTTTTGTTAATTAATGATCAGAATCAGAATCAGAATCGGAATCAGAATCAGAAAACTTTATTGATCCCGGAGGAAATGACGTATGTGATGACTGCCACAACACACAAAGACACATAAAAATGTATTTAAATAAAATCTAAATAAACATCTGTAGAAAGAAAACACCCACAATATGAATAGACTACGCTACATACAGAAATGCTTGGTATAGTATATATTTATAAGTTATTGCACAATCAGTAGTAATTAAGTACTATTAAGTAATGAAAATTAATATTGTCCCAGTAGTAATATTGCACATGAAGACTATTTCACATAAGATATTGCAAGTTATTAAGTAATTTAGCGCCCATTTAGAGAACAACATATGATATTGCACATAATAATGTTTTGTTTCAGCACCTGATAAAAACCTTGCACAGTATTGCACATAGTAGACTGTTGCACATCATAGCAACAATAATGCACATAGTCTTTCACAATCATAGTTTTTAACCCGTAATAAATATACAGCAAGAAGCAGCAGGCCCTTGCACAGATGATTGTGTGGGCGTGTGACTGAGTTGTAGAGTCTGATGGCGGTGGGAAGGAAGGATTTTCTGTGGCGTTCAGTGAAGCACTTTAAGCTGGTCAGTCTGTATCTAAGCGTAGTTCTCAGTTCGTTCACCACATTGTGGAGTGGGTGGTCTACATTCTCCATGATGGACTGAAGTCTTGACAATGATCTCCTTTCAGCCACAGATTCCATGTTGTCCAGTTCCTCACCCACCACAGAGCTGCTTTCCTGATCAATTTGTTAAGTCTCTTCCTGTCTGCCACTTTCATGCTACCACCCCAGCACACCACAGCATAGAAGACGGCACTGACCACAATAGACTCGTAGAACATCCGCAACATGGTGCTGCAGTCTGTGTAGGAAGTACAGCCTACTTTGACCCCTCTTGTAAGTGTACACTCAGGTATTTGTAGTCCTGAACAATCTCCACATCCACCCCTCTAATGGACAGTGGGGTGACAGGAGATTGTGATCTTCGCAAGTCCACCACCAGTTCTTTTGTCTTTTGGATGTTGAGCTACAGTTGATTCAGCTCCACAAAACTGTCCACAGCCATCCTGTATTCCGAGTCGTCCCCACCCTTGATACATCCAACAATTGCTGAGTCATCTGAGAATTTCTGCAGATGGCAGCCCTCTGTGTTGTACTGGAAGTCAGATGTGTACAGGGTGAAGAGGAACGGTGACAGAACAGTTCCCCGAGGAGCTCCAGTGCTACACAGCACCATGTCCACCATTTCCATTGTGGAAACACCGCTCCAGTATCCAGTCTGTATTATATATACTAAAGTTTAATAGAGGTTATAAAAATGGCATATTGAAATAACTTCCACGTGAACGCACACAAATATCACAAATGGACACAAAATACAAGAAACATGAAATATGATGCAAGACAACTGTATGAAAATTGGCTCTTTGGAGTTGAGCTTAAAAATATGATATTAAAGTTTGAGAGTTTACTGTAAAAATTACGTGGAAGTATAATCTGGTGCCAAGCAATTTCAGATTCACTAATGTTCTTAATGCGTTAGTTTTTCCCACCCATATTCAGACAAAACCCTGCCCTCCTGTGCTGTGATTGGCTAATATTTGGTAATGATTGGCAGCGCAATGATCCAAATGTCTACTATATTTGGGGTAAAAGGGAAAATTGTGGATGATATATTTTTTCACCAAACTAGTCTTTAAATTCATGAAATTTAATAAATGTAATTTATTTTCCCCTGAGCGGAGGCTGCTCTATCCCTGGTCAAAAAACTTTTAGAACAATAAAACTAAAAAAAACTCAGCGAATGTCAATCAGTAAAATGCTGTACAATCCAAAACTGTTTACTGTGTTTTAATTATCTTAATACTTAATTTTTAATACTGACTCGCGCCTATTGGTACCTACATTCTTAATTCTATTGATTTATTTATTTTCATACAATAAAGATATTCTATTCTATTCTATTAGCGTGTTGAAAATGTGTAGAAGCCAAATTATCTCACAGTATCTTAGCATTTAAGAGTGTTTCCTTTGTAATGGATCACTGGTACACTGACATGAGTCAAATTAAGCATTCAAGTTCACAGTAATCATGTTTTATTCATCTAAGTTGAAAGACTTGTAATTGTTCTCAATGCGTTAGCTCTTCCCACCCGTATTCAGATAAAAAATCCGCCCTTCTTTACTGTGATTGGATGGTAGTATCGCACATCCCGCGCTGTGATTGGCTAATAGTTTGGTAAAGGGTGTGAATGCTCCGGTAGGCGGAGAAATTGCGAGTATGGCGAACTACTAGCCAATCCGAGCGTGGGCGGGGCATGACGGAATACGGGTGAGAAAAACAAACCCCGAGTCTCTCCAGCAATGAAAAGGCGCCCGGGCGGTTCGGCTCGCTTTCTTTTGCTGTTTCTGTTGCTGCGCGTCACTCACCTGCACAGCTGAACTCTTGATTCTCTCTGAAAAAGCAGCGTGTTCTGGATGTATCCGTCCTCGAACAGGCTGAAAATGAGTCATCCTCAGCCTTGGGACTGGACTGAACTAGGCAGAGAAAGCATGCGCTCCTGAGTTGGTCTGGGTTTTGTTGAGTGAGGATCCGTCTGTTTGTTCCTCCCCTCTCGCCATGCAGGACCACGTCCACCCCTCCGTTGCAGGACTTCACCAGAAACGCTGAACGGACGATTTGGTGTGTCTGGAGTGAAGAGAAAGTAGAGGAACTTTTGAAGATCGTCCATCACTGCCTGACCTTTCTCGCCAGGATGTCCGATGGCCCACCTGCTCTCTACTATGTCATGGAAGTAGCCATCGCCATCTCTTCTGTCATTGGCAACGTGATGGTGGTCTGGGCGGTGAGGATGAACCGCTCGCTGAGGGACACGACCTTCTACTTCATCGTCAGCCTGGCCCTGGCTGACATCGCGGTGGGCGCGCTGGTCATCCCCCTGGCCATCACCATCAGCATCGAGATCAACACGCGCTTCTACAGCTGCCTGCTGGGGGCCTGCACGGTGCTCGTCCTGACGCAAAGCTCCATCCTGGCTCTCCTCGCCATTGCCATTGACCGCTACCTGAGAGTCAAGATACCCATGAGGTAATGTGGAGCTCCTCAGCACCACCACCCATGTGCAGCAGACCTGCTTAATGTCTTGTAGGTGCCTGCTTTCCAAATTATTTATGCTGCAGTGTCCTCTAGCTGTCCAGTGGAGATGGTAACATGGCACGTCCAGAAAGGTTTAGACCAGAAAGCTTCGTTACTCTCGCAAGTTGTCCCACTGACCACTCTGGGGTTGTTTAACTCTTAAAGGGGGGTTCAATGGAGAATTCCCATTGTCAGGAGTATTAAACCCAGGACAAGGCTAGAGGGACATACCTTCAGATTCAGGTTGTCTTGGAAATCCACAATTTCTTTGTTTGTGGAGCAAGTTAGAGATGACTCTGAATTGATGAAAGATTAGTGTGCTGAACCCATCATTCAAGGTCATGAGGACACAGAGCTTTTTCTGTTTCATGATCTTTTATGAAGGTTGTCTTGCAAATGTCTCAATACATGAGTGTCAGCGTGATTCTGTCCTCTGATTTTGTGAATCCAGCAGATGTTTAATTGACGCTTTTTAGGATAGATGTCCCGTTCTCTATTGTTCGTGAGGCAAAAGGGGGCTGCTCTAGTTTACTGTGATTGTAGTCTGTGAATGGTCTTATAAAGTGTGGGATCTTGTGCTGTTTCCCCCTCCCCCGGTAACAGAGTGTGACACAGCACCTCAGCGATCACACACTATCCCAAACAGGCTGCTCAGTCAGAGTTCACTGTAGAGCTGTAAAACAGATATCTAGCCTTTAATCTCTGTCCTTCTGAATATCTAGAGGCGCTGATCTTTCCATGTCAGTTGCATAAAACCCAAACAAGAGCTGCGGAATGCTGTAGGGGTGGGTGATATGGCAAAAATATAATATCATGACTTAAATAAATGTTCACAATATTGACTTGAAACTGGCCATTTTGCACACATCTATATATCTACATACTGTTCTGTTGATTTAGACCTAGTAAATGTGTCATTCATCCGGAACCTGACTGCAAAGATGTGATTGGTCAGAGCATAATGGTCTAAGAAAAATGATCTGTATTTCTATCCATTACTTTTACACAACTCGTTTGACACAATGACATGTCAAACATTATTAAACATATTATTTATATGTGTAAGTTATTTTGTGAGGGCTCAAACACAAATGTATGGATGGTTTTGGGAGCTGTATTACACACGTCCAGTACTTTGCAAAGGTCTTATACACCTAAAACTATCATTAAAAGTTGCTTTGCTGTGTTTCAAAAAACAACAACAAAAACACTAATATTAGAAGTACAGATGACAATAATTCAGTAAATGATGATTTAATGTATCTTAGTGTGTTTGCTAAACCGTTTCCAAACCTCATCTTGAAAAAGCCCAGAATTGCTTGTAATTCCAATCAAATGCCTGGTTTGGTTCAATCAAAGCTTCTTTCGACTAAATCAGGTGAGCTGCTGATTGAACTTCATAAATCCATGCAGGCTGGAAGCATCAAGGAAACATCTGGAACTGAACTTGTGTTCTTCCAACCAGCTCACAACATATCAAACAGAAATACCTTTTGCAAAGAAAAAAAATCTTTTTACTGCTTTCCTATTTGTTTACATTTAATCTAATGCTAACTTGTGCTTTTGATGACACTCACTGGTCAGAAAAAATGGCTTTAAATAATTGACAATAGGTGCCTAAGACTGTATGTGTTAAGAGAATCCAGAATCAACAAAGAATTAGTTAAAGCACTCCTGAAAGTAAACTGCCATGTTTCTAAAAGTGTAGGCCTGAGACCACTTAGCAGTTTATCAATAAAATCACTAACTGCCATAAAAGTATTTTTTTTTAAATTAAAAACCTTTTTTTCTTTTGTATGAACAAGCATTCCATCATCTAATCCACATTTTAAAGAATCCAGCACACAGTTTTTATGCTTAATTGTAAGTTTAATGTTCTGTCATTTTTGGGATTTAAAACCTCCACATGAAGGCTCGGGAATTACTGAGAAGGGAGACGCTGAGGAAGAAGTTGATGCGTTGAGAAGCAGTTTTGGCAAAGTTAGCATTTTTATTGCCATGCAAAAAGAAAATCGCCAGCAAACGAGCTGTGGGTTTACTTGCCAGAAAGACTTGCACTCGCTGTGAAATAGCCTTAGTCTTTGTAGCCCTCTCCTGTCCCAGATATGCAGAGTACGTTTTTTCAAGATATCTGATGGTTTTAAATAATTTTTTTTAAAAAAGCACTGCATGAATTTCAGTTAAACAAGACTAATTCTGCATATTCTACAGTGTTTATTAAGTACTGGTTATCACATTATGCTCAGAAAAGCATACTATGCCAACCTGGAAACTACAAACAGCAGAGGAGAAGCAGGCAGACAACAGTTACTTCAGATTCCATATATGGCAGCAAGTGAAGCACAATAATGATGGCATCACAGCAAGTGTAGACAGGGTGTGTAGTAATTGTTTGGATGAAGTCACACGTTAATCAGTGACCACTTGGCTACATACTACTTCCCATCTGGACTAACCTTTTTAGCACACTATTCCCTGGTATTTATATGTTGAGTCATTAAAAAAAGAGCAGCTTTCCAAACCATCCCATAAACTACACCCACAAGAAGGGCTGGGCAACGTGATTACATTTGTCATTATTGTGCTAAATGATGTCACACAATGTCTGTATGTTTTTCTGAGGACATTGTGACACAAAAAGCTCTACTTTTTGACATTGGCTCTGTTATTCCACATTTGATACTTGAAGTTTTCCTTTATTTTGCAGAGCTGTTGTATAAAAGCAATAGAACCCTAAAGATGTGTATCATCATGAATAACAGCAGTCATGATTACCCACACCTACACTGTGTGTGTCAAGTTGCAGCAAAACAGCCCCAGATTTTGATACTACCACGTTTCAAAGATGGAATAAAGTTCTTATGCAGGGTTTTCCTTTCTCCAAACATCTTTTAAAAATGAATACCGAAAACGTCTATTTTGATCTATCCACAAAACATTTTTCCGACATCCTTCTGGTTTGTCTACATGATCTTTAGTAAACAAATAATGGTCTTGAATTGGTCTACCTGACTGTTAATTGGTGAGGTCCAAACCCTTCAGAGAGAGTTTTGTAACTCTTTTTCTGAGGTCCTCACAAAACCATTTTGTCCGTATCATGATACACACGTCTTGATCAGACTTTGAGAGATCCCCTTTTTAAAACAAAACAGGATGCCCACGTACACTTGATTGTCATCATACTGATAAACACCTCACCTTTTAAGTTTGATCTTAAATTAAAATATGGTGGTTTTAGGTCATAGTTTTGCAGAAATACAGAACATTGCACAGCACTCACCTTAGGCAAAAACATGCCTGTTGTATATAATCATGAAATTATATTTTTGCCACGATCCACCTTAACCTAAAATCTCGTGAGCTTGTTTTCTTACCACTGGATTTTGGAAAGAAAGTGTTTTCCCAGAAGGTGTTCTTACTATCGACTCTGTGTGAATTCCTGTAAATCAAATTAACTGTTTTGTTGTTATACAAAGGGCAGCAAAATTCAGTGGAAATTTGCTGTGCTAAGCAGAAGCCACACCTTTTTTTTTCTCTGTTGTTTCCTTACTGCCTGTTTATCACGTGCCTAAATAAACAACCATGTTAGGCTCGATGAGCCTGCAGGGCAGAATGGGCTTAAGATTAAGCTTTTATTATTAATATTTTAAATGACTGAAATGACTGTGGATCAGGAGACTCAATAATTCATTTGTCAATTGCAAGTTCAGTTAGAGTGAAGGATTCTGTTATTCGCTAATGCTGTGAATTGCAGGACTGAAATGTTAAACTGGAATGTGCTTATTGCACCCACAGCTGATTCCAATGACTTAAACACAGTTAGGTGCTTGTTTCACCATGGCCAATTTAATTTAATGGCCAAGTGAGTTGCATGCTCCACTGCTTGTATTGCCTGATAATGGCTAGCAAAGCTTCTATATACAGTGGAACAGCATAATGCAGAATGGGCATTCTGGGTATCACTGCCTTGAGAGTAACTAAAGCTACACTACACACCAGAATAAATGTGATATGGCAAGTTTACAAAAAGGCTGCCCGCAGTGTTTGGTTGCACGTTGAACTTAATTTTTATAGGTCATATTGTGTCCTAAACCACATTCACAAGTCTTCTCTTCCTTAATGAGAGCTAGTTTTGGTTTGAGAGGTTTCAGGAAGATTTTTGGCAGTACATTCACAGAACATGGCCATGGTACAGTTAACCACACGGCACCATAAGCAAATGTCGATGGCTTATCTCAGGGGCATCTGATAAAGGGCTGGTATGGCTGCAAATTTTCACTTTAACATTTGATTCCAGCTGTTTTAGCAGTTGGTATTTGATGATGTGCTCCAGCTTTGTTGGACAAGATTGGAAACCCCCCCCCCCCACCCCCCCCTCACGGTTGTCAATCTACATTCACTACTGAAAACCTCACAACTGACATGGCTCATCCAGTTAAAATCTCACTCATCTTTGTATCAATGGGTCCAAAGTTTTTGAGTAGAAAAAGTAGTTGCTTCAGTAGTTTCCAGTTGCTCTAGTATGAAGTCTACATACTGTAGCCTAATAGCACTAACAGGATAATGACCAAGGCAAAATGAATTGCACTTGTCCTTAAAGTTAGTAATTAGATATGAATGTCAAGTATGGGCGCTAGAACCATTATAGCAGGGGGGACATATCCCCCCACTTTTCAAAATTATGGTGTTAAACAACAAAGCGTCTTATTGTGGTTGTCCCCCCCCTCCCCCCTCCCCCCCCCCCCTCTCTGTTCTGCAGCTATAAGCGAGTGGTGACACCGAAGCGAGCCGGCGTGGCAGTGGTTGTGTGCTGGACGGTGGCTATGATTGTGGGCCTGACTCCCATGTTGGGCTGGAACAACTGGGGGAAGCTTAAGAAAAAAGAAAACTATACAGAAGCCAACCCTCACATCAACTGTCAATTTGAAGCGGTCATCAGCATGGAGTACATGGTCTACTTCAACTTCTTTGGCTGGGTGCTGCCTCCGCTTGTCCTCATGCTCCTTATATATGTGGAGATCTTCTACATGATCCACAAACAGCTCAACAAGAAAGTGTCGGCCAGTCAGACTGACCCCAGCCGTTATTATGGTAAAGAGCTGAAACTGGCCAAATCTCTTGCTCTAGTGCTGTTTTTGTTTGCTATAAGCTGGCTGCCCTTGCACATCGTGAACTGCATCACTCTTTACAGCAACTTTGAAAACATTGAAAAAAAGACCATCATCCACATAGCCATTTTGCTCAGTCATGGCAATTCGGCCGTCAACCCTGTTGTGTACGCCTTTCGTATTAAGAAGTTTCGCAGCGCTTTCCTCAAGATCTGGAAACAGTACCTCTGCTGCAGGGAAGTGTCCCATCAGGCCGAGCGAGTCAGCCAACGAAGGGAGAGCCAGGAGAGGAGAGTGAGACGCAACATTGACATTTGAGCCCACACTGGAGCCTTGAGCTACTCCCCTGTCTGGGAGATCTGTTGTGGTGATTATTTTTGGAAGTATCCATGGGAATGAAGTATAGGTAAGCTGCAGTCAATTTATCATCAGCATCTAGGCTGGCGACCCTATGATGTTTTGATCCCACACTACAAAATCATATTCCATATTCAAGCAAACGCTGAGGCCAAACAACAGAAGCATTTGCCCGTATTCACTATAGTCAATGGCCCAAAGAATGTAACACCATCTGTGAGGGCCCATTAAATCTATGAAAACTGCCTGTTTGAGTGGAATTGCCACACTGTCCAAACGACACTCTCATTTGTGGAAGGCGCTCGTTTTGATGAGATCTGCCAGCCCAACTGCAACTACTGTGAAGTGCTTCAAGCCACAACAGGCTTAGCCTGGACAAAGTGTCTGAGTCAGCAAGCCACTTGTTTTATTGTATATATTTTTTGGGATCAGTGGCAGTGTAGTATTAAGAGTCCTGGGGAGCCCCATAGCTTTTGTGAACATGAATAATGTCTTCTTGAGGAAGGACACAGAAAACATGAGGCAAATTGACAAAGTGACATTTTGTATTGACGAATCCATCTCCTTGGAAGATGAATTGTTTTACCAGAGTGACCAATCGCTGTTTCGCTCTTCAAGTGTACGTTACCTTAAATTGTTAAACTGCAGTCAGGACAACTGCTTCTGCCTTAAAAAAACTGATCTGCTTAATCCGTTTCTTTGCTGCTTGACATGAGATTTCAGTTTCGATTTTCTGTAATGTTTATGATGATTTGTAGCAAGAAAAGGTTTACTCATCTCATTTGTATTGCAGCTGTAACCACTGGAACTTAACAAGAGTGATGTTTTCCATATCTACTTGTCTGTGAGTGCTACCTTTTTGTGCTGTACCGGCAGCGAACCGCCTGATCACATCTTTCTCAATTTGGCATGATAAAGCGCTAAATGTGTCAAACACAATGGAGTGCTTGATATCTACAATGCTTTGCACAGAAGAACCAAGAAACATTGCGGCCACGTTAGACAAGACAGAACCATGAATAAACCTATTTGAAAGGATACTAACAAGGACCTCGTTTTCTTTTAATGCTCAACAAAGAATGGCCATGCAGGCCTACTACATTGCTTAGCTTGTGATGAGCAATACCTTGTAATGTATGTAATGATGTTGCTTCCATAAAAGAATATTAAACAATACAGTTTGAAATAACTGGAAAACGTATCTGAGCCATTCAAAGGTTGTAGAATCGCCAAGCAGTAAAACTGATCATGTGTTTGGTTTATCAGTGTACAGTCCAGTACCTTCTTTATTCAAGTATGCTTGGTCTGAAAAAAACTGTATTGTTTTAGACTGGGCTCTTTGTATATTTTAAAATAAAAATATAAATATATACACCGATCAGCCATAACATTTAAATCCACTGACAAATAGCATCTGTGAAGTGGTGGGATTTATTAGGCAGCAAGTGAGAAGTCAGTTCTTGGAGCTGCTGTGCAGAACAACAAGCAAACGTATGGATCTTAGCAACTTGGGCCAAATTGGGATAGCTTTTGTTTTTATGTTTGTTGTTAAATGGTTTGAGAAATATTTGCAAAAAGTTTTAAGGTGTTTACTTGGCCTCCAAATTCCAATCAAGTATCTCTGGGCTGCACTGAGCAAACCAGTCCAATCCTCCTTTATATGTATATATTCACTTTTAAGTCCAGCTGAGTGCTTCACTGGGGTATTAATAAAGTAAATTGGACACTTGTAGTCATGTGTGAACAATGTGAAATTCTTTCTCTGCATTTAAACCATTCACCAAGTGAAGCAGTGGGCTGCCACTGATGAGGGGTATGGGGACGGTACCTTGCTCAAGGGTACCTCAGTAGTGTCACTAACAGTCCAGGGATTCAAACCCACGACCTTCTGCTCTCAGGGCGAACTTCTTAACCACTAGGCCATCAGCTGCCCCAATATGGGTGAGACAAAGGAGACTTTGAGACAATTAAAGAATACATTGATGAAATAAGACAACAATGTGTTGAACTTCATAAATCAGGCAATAATTATAAAAGTTTGAAAATACCCACGCAATCAGACAGCCGGGAACTGCCTGGAAGAGGGCAGATGTCTTACTCTGTCCCCATGCAAAACAAGGAGAATGCTTAGAGAGACAAAAAGTTCTCCTACAGTTGGAGCCTTTCAGAATAGAAGGATTTTAGGGCTCATGACACTTCTATATCAAAAACTACTTGAATTGTGCCAGAAAAGGGATTTTTTTAGTATAATCACAAATGTAAGAACCTAGAGTGAACTAGACATTGCTGGAACTGGGATCTGTGGTCAGATGAGACAAAAAAAGGCAACACTCAAGGTGGGATTGTACAAAAAGAAGAATCCCACCAAACAATTACAATGTCTGAGAGCTCATATATACATATGCAG
>JBBJLS010032397.1:0-14417 GCA_037577275.1 Bryconaethiops microstoma
ATATACACTCCTTATTCAAATCAGTGTTTTTCCACAACCTCTTTTCAGCAAATTGTCTTTTGATCATTTGGTTGTTCATGCCGTATGTTTTCTTCCTGTCCGTATGTTCTTTGTATGATTTTATTTTAATTTTACTTACATATATATATTTTAAATATCGCAAACATAATTTCTTTAATTTCATCAACATTTTTGTTCCTTTATTCCATTTATTTTTTATTAAATGGATCCATAGCAAGTGTAGGAAGCAAGTGTAGGAAGTCTCTCTGCTGTATCCTGTCAAGCCATGACTCTGCTGGTCAGGCAGCAAGATCCAGGTGGTCTATCAATAAAAATCTTGAATCTGAATCTGAATCCATCACTGCTAGCATTAACTCTCATTAAGAACACGGCCAGTTGAGTCTCTGGTGACCCAGGCCCCGACAACATGCGAGTCTTGAGCCTGACCTCCAGCTGTGGTGTTCACTTTAGCAGCGCTGATGAGCTTCGTGACTACGTGCACTGCTGCATGAGTCCCAGCCATATTCCACCTCCTACCATTACTCCAGATCGTTTTGTCTCAATTAGTGTGTTTATTTGACTTGAGTAAAACATGCATTAGGTTAAATCTGAACAGTTTACAGTGTTTAACAGTGCACTGGAGATTGCAGTGGTCTCGTAATCTGTCTTATTGGAGTCTTTGTCACCTAGAACACATTACGCTGATGTGCTCCGGGACCCCTCTCGCTTAGTTTATAACATCTGAGAAGTGTTTAGCTCTTCATCCTTAAACAAGTTCCCCCCCATTGTGGTCATAGCGAGTGACATCATCTTTTCTCTGATACACTTACAGCCTTAATGTGTACCGTATAACGCTGAGTGTTTTAGGTGCATTGTATACTATCAAGTATGGGATTTTCAAGGCACATTTGTTATTATATAAGTCAGTTCATTTAAGTTCATATTCTTTTACGGTGGATCATAGTGACGTAAAATAGCCGATGTTGCATCAGTGAGCTGTTCCGTGACGTCATAAATCAGTTGCAAGACTGCTAACATACAGGTAATGTTTTAAAACAAAGAACTTGGGTGGAGTTTGTGTGGTGCATACGTGTGACTTAGGTTATGACTTCCCCATGTATGACTCGGTAGAAAAACAAAAGAAAAATCAGTAGGACAGTCTACTTCGGTGCTAAGAAATCTGACAAACACTGAAAGATATGTATTAACGCACAGTAAACTACTAAGCAGGGATGCACCATGATCATCATCATTTACTACATCCTTAACCACTTACTATGAAGTAGTTGATGATCCAGTTCGTTCAAGCATAATACAGTTTGAGTCATTGACAGTCTATGTAATACACAGTCTACACAGTGAGTTCTCATTGCTGCTGTTGTATTGGTTCATTGTTGACAAAACTGTAAAAATCTGTAGATATTGTTTCTACTATTTTGAACCAGCAAATGTTTGAATAGGAATAGGCTCCAGTATTGTTATTATCTAAACGCGAATACGCTCAGTCACTCCGAGCCTATCATAGTGCATCCAACAATAAGGGTAGCATGGTGCTTCCTTTGTGCAGTGGCTTGATATGGAATGTTTTCTCTCTCTTTCATTGTCTCTCTCTCTCTTTCTCTCTGCCCCTGTAGAACTGAATGACACCTACAGCGAGGGCAACACAGACACTGTGGGCCAGATCGTTCACTACATCATGAAAAATGAAGGTAGGAGAGCATGAATGAATGACTGCATATTGCACTGAATCAGTCTCTTGTTCTACCGCTGCACTTGTGACTGAGGCCAGAGCGTGGGCGTCCTCTACACAGAATAGCACTTACCCATGCTATAAGCTAAAATGATTTACGCTTTGTACCCTCATTTGATTCTGTATTGTTGTTTCTGTAAGGTTTAGTCATTAGATTTTCCTAAACTTCAAATGTTTAGTGAACATTGGTCATTGTATTTTTTTAATACAAAGTCTTGTTTGTCAGATACAGCTCAAATTGGTATATGCCTGTATAAAAGAGCAATTAGGAGTGAAATGATGTGTGTTCTGGCAGTGTAAAAAGTAATCAGGAGGAAAATTTATGATGCGAATGAATTTGTGAAGGCATTAACTTGGCGTAAATATCAAATATAGGTGGAATTAAAAATACTGATCGTACAGTCTTAGGTGACACCACATAACATTTAATATACGTACACTGTATGGACAGAAGTATTGGGACGCCTGACCATTACACCAACAGCATCTTTAATGTCCTTGCATTCAAATACATAGACTTTAATATGGAGTTGGTCCCCCTTTGCAGCTATAAAAGCTTTAATTTTTCTTGGAAGACTTTTCTTGGAAGGCTTTCCACAAGATTTTGGGAGTGTTTCTGTGGGAATTGGTGCCCGATCATCTGGAAGAATAGCGTTGTCCAAAATGTCTTGGTATGCTTATACATTAAGATTGCTCTTCACTGGAAGTAAGGGGTCTAGCCCAAACCCTGAAAAACAGGTCCCAATACTTTTGTCCATATAGTGTAGTTTTGACTGGGGGATGGTAATTTTACAAGGGGAATAATATGGTTCTTCTGTTATTTGTTTTGTATGTGCGCGTGTGTGTGTGAGAGAGGGTGAGGGAGCAAGAGGGAAGGCTTCTCTTTGCATTGTCCCTCAAACTAAGCTCTATATGTGAACAAGGGTAATAGCTTTTGCCTTTTTGCCTGTGTTGAACATTGGTTCCTTTGTGGGGTGGGCGATGCAGCAAAAACACATCGTCATAATACTTTTCTGAGCATGTCATGCCAGCATTAAGGAACTGATTTTTTGTTTTAATTGGGCACTGTTTATTTTTTTCCTCTGTTCTGCCTTTAAACCTCTGAATATACTGAGATACACAATTACATCATAATATGCTTTAAGTATGTCAAGTAATGTTATATTTTTGTCATATTGCCTACCCCTATCAAAACGTTTCATCTTCTGGGCTGAAAGTTTCAGTACTAGTTATTCTAATATGTCTATCTTGCTATAGGTAATCCATACTTTTTAAGTATTTTAGCACATATTTCAGTAACTGAAGTGTTTTAAAGTTGTGGCATGACTAGACTGCTATAGCGGGTGGAGTGGTTAGGCAGGAACACACTACCGTTGATCATTATTAGTTTAGTCTGAATCTGATGGAGCGTGAACAGACCTCAGTTCATCACAACACAGTGAATCACGGCCAGAGCAAAGCGGGAAACATGAGAGCCCTGTGTGAGTGTGGCTGTGACCTGTTTTGACGTCAGCCTGTGTGTGTCCTCATGTTTCCTAAAACTTTTCTTGCTCAGAGGTCATTGCTACCAAGAAGTTACACATTTAACCCGCTGTTAAATGTCAAACTAAACCTCTTCCTCAACTGATGAAACCAACTACTGTGTGTATAAAGTGTATAAAATGGAACACTTGGACAGGAACAAACAACTAAATCACAGGGACTTTTGAAAAGGATTTGTCTTGACCGCCAACAGTAATCCCGTATTGGTCCTAGTGGACTGTTTAGTATGGTGTTTGTCATTTTGTTATTTCATTAGGAGAAGCTGTAAGGGGTGTTAGCAGTGTTAGCAGTGGCCAATTTGTAAAATGTGAAATGCATGTTTTTTTTTGTTTTGTTTTTTTTCGGGGGGGGGGGAGGGTTTAAAAAAACTGGGCTATACTTTATAACTGGAGAAGCCTTCTCAGACATCTCAGGTGTGCCACAACAATGCATAATACTTTCTGCCGTGAATTTTTAGTAGATGTTTTATTACCCATTGCATTGTTTATCAAGTGTAGTTAGCTGTTAAAATAAAAGATTTTGTACTTAAACTTGAAGGTCCAATTCGGAAGTATAGATGGAATTAAATACTGAAAGTAGAGTCTTGGGTGATATAACATAACATGAATGTACATAGTTAATGGGGGGATGGTAATCTATAAGGGGAATAAAATGTTTTTTTCTGTGTGTGTGTGTGTTGAGCTCTAGAGCTACGCTATGGATAGAGAGATGAAAGTGGTTTTGCAACTTTTATATATATATATATAGCTTTTCTTTTTTTCTGTATGTGTCTGTGAATACAGGAAGCTCTCACATTAATTTTACACAGGAAGTGAGCAATCTGCCACCCTTTGTGTACCTGAATCAGTCATGTTGGTTTGATCCCTTGTGTGTGTTGCTGATCACAAATCGGCTCATTTTTGTTTACCCACTGGTCTCACTCAGTTAAAACACACTTGCCAGTGTCCTGCTGGAATGAGGATTGATATTCATCTGGGCGAACAAACGGAAATGAAAGTGTTGAGAAAGTTGAGTCACATTTTAGCCTCAGTTGCTCAATTGCTGTGCTAGTCTTCTAAAGCTTCATTCCTATGAGCTATTGAGGGTTTAGCTGTTTTAGGCTTTTTTGGCTGTTTGTCTCTATTTTAATCCACAGCCCAACTCCCCAAAATCTAAGTCCCTGTGTTGTTTGTACTCACTCTTTTCCCCACTCTGCTGGCACTGGTGTCATAACCTCAGCCTGTAATTGTGGAAAGGGCCGCATTATCCATATAGAAGTGGAAAAGAGACACTTCTAACTGCATTCATTGGCAGTAAATGGTCTTTCTCAGTTCTCAGTATAATTGCAAGCGGTGAACAGTTTAATTGTGTTGGAAGCAAATCAGCAGCACCACTTTTTCATTAAATGTTCCTCTTCAGGAACGGCACAGGCTCTTCTCCCCAAGGTTCAGATGCAGATCTCAGTCGAATGCTGTCAAAACCTGTTTTAGGAGGCAGATATCGAACTCTTTGTTTGACGTATTAATAGTCGGCATCTCTTTTTGTCCTCAGCTAACACGGATGCGCTGAAGGCCATGGTGACTGAAAACAGTATAGACTCCGACGGGTAAGATTTCAGCATTGCTGGCATACACCAGTGAAACATAAATAAAACCTCTCAGAACATGTATTTACTGGTGATAATGGGAGGAGTGTTTCACTCCCAAGAGTTGATGCAGGGGGGCTCTTTTATGAAGGACTTCTCATTTTACTGCCAAACATTCTCATTTGCAAGGTGATTACTCTCACTGCCACATGGTGGCAGTATGGCCTTTTTAATAACAGCAGTTCAGTAGGAAGCAGATCTTTTTCTTTTTTCTTTTTTTGGTTTGGAGATGGATATAGATCCTAAAAATGTTTGTTTTAGCCTTTTAGTCTCAGAGATTTTAACCTCTGTAACACAACTACTGTGAAAATACTAGTTCTGAGAATGAGATATTGAAGTGTAGACCTAAATGTTGCACTTTACATTTACAGCATTTGGCAGATGCTCTTATCCAGACTGATTGAACGTGGGAGTTTTATAGTCCACAAGAAAACACATCCCTCTAGTAGACTAAGATTCTTTCAGAGATGGAGTTAGACCTCCACCAGGGCCCTTTCAGTTTTTTTAAATACAGACATCATGACTTGACATCATCCACTTACATTATACAGCTGCCCGTGTCCATTTATTGCATGCAGTCTTAAACAGGATTGTCCCTTCATTTGGCCTTGGAGACAACTATTAACAGCCTCACAAACAGTTTACAAACAATTAATCACATTTCTTTTCAGACCCTTTAGTCTTGATGCTCTTTCAGAGATTTCTTTTTTTCAATGGACCTGAGGGCTCTCTTTGAATAGGCCCACACAACAAGGTCTCCTTTTCTTGACTTCAGATCTCTAGTAAAGCACAAGAGTGAGCTTGTGCGTCCTTGAGAAGTGAATGTAGGTGTGAAAGAGTGTGGTAGAAGGAAAAGAATCTCAGAAGGTGAGAAAGAGAGCGAGAGAGAAGTGGTGAGAGGTGAAACATATTACAAACTAGACAAGAATAAGCGAAGGCTTGTAAGGAATGTGAAGAAGATACAGTTCCTCATTACCCATGTATGTTGCATGGTAAAACCTTTATATAATGATTCTAACTACCCACTAAAAGCAAACCCAAAGGGGTTCTTCTGTAACATCCCTCCACAGAACCCTGGTTCATCTACATCTCCCCAAAGAACCCTTTTTGACAGGAAAGGGAGGATAGGAAGGGAAGATGGAAGAAGTCATTATGAGTCCAGTGTAGAGCAGTGAGGGAGAATAAATGATGGGCAGAGAACGAGTGCATGTACGAGTGGAAGGGACAGATTAGCTGCAGGATGGGGGATTTTAGAGTGGCTAGCACTGGGCAGACCGCTCTCATTTCCTGACCGGCTGTTGGCATGGAGCCAGGGAAACACTTAAGAGAGGTGGCAGGGAGGAGCCAGGGAGCCACAGCCAGATGGGGTGGGGCCAAGGGGTGGGGCAAGAGTTGATTGATGCGTTGGAGAGAGTCACCGAGTGCAGGGTTGGATCTGTCTGGATGCTAAATATGGAAAAAAGTGGATACAGCTTCAGTGTGGTTTAATTTTGCCCAACAGTGCAAGCCATATTCACCCCAGAACAGACTGCGCATCTAAAGTCCAATGAGCATAGTTTATTTATTTATTTAAACAAAGCAATTGTGTTTGGCACATACACATGTACCTTGTAAATGTGCCTTAAAATAGTTTAAAAAACATGTCAAATATTACTAAATGATGAATATGAGGCTGAGTGTTGAAAAATATGTCCAAAGTATTAGGGCTTTGCTAAACTTTTGCAGGTATTTTTCTTACATATTTGGGGGGACAAAAATGAAACTTGAAAAAAGGTAAAATATCTGGTTGTTGCTGAATCTTTTAGGCTGTGTATAGTTAATAGTTTTTCTGTGCTTTCTCATAGCTTGCTGTTCCGTCTAGACTCACACCTATCTCTGCCCACTCATGCAAGTGTACGGAGAGGAGTTTTATCTCTCTCTCTCTCTCTCTCTCTCTCTCTCTCTCTCTCTTCTTCTTCTTTTTCTCCTCCCTTACCCCTTCTGCAAATGTCCAATTACTTAACTTCTTGATCTAACTTTCCTTGCAAGCAACCCATTTTACACACACAGACTCACACCTATCTCTGCCTGCTCATGCAAGTGTATGGAGCGTTTTATAGCTCTCTCTCCCGCTCTCTTTCTCTCTCTCTCTGTCTCGCTCGTTCTGTCTCTCTCTCTGTCTCGCTCTCTCTCTGTCTCTCTCGCTCTCTCTCTGTCTCGCTCACTCGCTCTCTCTCTCTGTCTCGCTCGCTCTCTCTCTCTGTCTCGCTCGCTTTCTGTCTCTCTCTCTCTCTCTCTCTCTCTCTCTCTTTCTTAGTATCTCTCTCTCTGTGTTTCTGTCTGTCTCTGTCTCCCGCCCCTCCCTCACCCCTTCTGCAGATGTCCATTTACTCAAGTTCTTCCTGATCTAACTTTGCCTTGCAAGCAACCCATTACACACACACACACACACACACACACACACACACACACACACACACACAGGCAGCAGTGTCCCGTGGTGTAATAGAGCAAGCTGTTTTCCTCAAATAGACAGCAGAGTGGCAACACAGCGTCTCCACTTAACCATTAGTGATTGAGGGAAGGCAGGGACGGAAGAGGCTCAAATAGTGACTCATGCGACTCTCCAAATACTTCCCTAAAACACGACGATGTGAATGTAGAATATATGAGATTATATTGGAGGAATAGTTCAATGAAAAATTTAATTAAATTTAAAAAATCAGTTCTAACCTTTTCTAGAATGTTTGTTTGTTTAACTTTACACAGGAGCTACAAGGCCAGTGTAGTTAAGAGCAAAGCGACCTCATGTGTACAAGTGAACAAAATCCTTAATCATTATGCACTTACCTCAAACCACATCGGGTTTTTATGTAAAGTCAAATAGACTTTCTTATGTGGTTTCTGGCACTGTATGACAAGCTTATTTTTTTTAAAACTTAAAACAAATGTCCTGACTGTCCGATTTGGGGAAAGTAAAAATTAACATCTCGGTATTGTTTGCTCAAACTATTCTTTTCCTCATTTCTCGTTTTATTCCATCTCTTCTCTTGTGTGCATTTGACGTGTTTTTCTAGTGCCCCAGTGACCCCCACCTCTCCCACCATTCCCCCGATCCCGGTGTCACCCGGGGCTCCTCCTTCAGCAGCTAAGCACACCTGCAACCACCTGCACACAATCGGAGGACTCGGGGGGCAGAAGAACATCTGCAACCGCTGCAACCAAAAGAAATGGCCGCTCATGCGACGCGGCTCCAACCGGAAAGTGGATCGGCGCAGCCACATCGGAGAGGTCACCGTGCTGTCAGTGGGCAGGTGTGTGAGAAAGAATGAAAGAGGGTGTGTTTGAGGAGGAGGGAGTGTGTGTGGGAGGGTGTTATCCCTGAGATTGGGTCTTGAATGCTAAATGAATTGTTTCTGATTTGTTCATTCAGACGAATGAGGCTGTGTCAGGGTCACGCTCACCTGAACGTGGAAATGAATTCCCTTTATTTGATTACCAGTCCCAGGGTGGGAGAGTGAGGAGGTTTGTGTGGATGTGTGTGTGCGCGCGGGTCAATAAGAGTGATTGGACAACCTTCTAAGATCATTCGTGTGTGTGTGTGTGTGTGTGTGTGTGTGTGTGTGTGTGTGTGTGCGTGCGTGCGTGCGCGCGCTCACGTCTGGTCCAGGCTATTATTTATGCTTGTGTGTTCTCTGCTGAAGAGTGTGTGGTTTGAATGCAAATTGAGCACTTTCCATTTATTCATTTAAATGAATGGGAGTTTATTTCAGTCACACAAGCCTGAGTGATTTTAAATGTAGTCCCTGGTTTAATTAGTATTAAGTATGGGGTTTGTTTAGACTTTACTGATACAGATTTTGATACTCTTATTGATACTAAACTCCATAATTTGATGCAAAAAATAAAGACATCTCATGAAAACATGCAAGTAGAGTTAATGTATTATTACTTTTTGGTGAAAACTAAATTGTTTGTTTTTCTGCTTTATAATGAGGGAGTAGCAGTTGTCACTGTCTGGTCAACAAATGCCTGTTGTTGATGTGCAGAGCATCGCACCCGTCCCTCCCACTGGTCCAATCTAGCATCAACCATTTGAAAATCCCAGCATTAACGCCATAAATACTGACAGCAGCACAGTTTGTCCAGGAGCTTATCAATATTTCGGTATTGACCAGCCAGCGACTTCTACCAGTTTAGTATCAGTTCTCGAGATCCATCCCTATTGATTGCATGTTTGTATATTAATGTGTACCTAGTTGCTGTGGTGTTTCCTTGTGTGATCTTAGATATAAAACATATTACTGGAGTTTGTGAATGTTCTGAACTTTGTCATGGTGTTGAATTGCAGACTTAAAGGAGAATATTTCTGATGTATCGACATTTCTGCATAATTATACAGTTAAAATCATTCAGAATGGTTTGAAGTAAAATGGGCTTAGGTAGAGAAGCTTGCAAAGTCTCTGGTTTATAATGAGGCAGTAGCAGTTGTCACTGTCTGGGTTACAGTGGTGATGGTATGAAGTAGACAGCAGAACTTGTTTGAGATCAAATTTGGCCTAATATGTATCTTATCTTGGAAATGAGTTACAAGCAGGATGTTGCAGAGCAAAATAGTCCAAAAAACATTTATTTTTAAATTAGTTTTTTAAAGATTTGCCACTATTTTATCATTGTCTGCACTACATATGAAAACTCAGAAGATGGTTCACTGGTCGATTGTAGGTTCGCTGGTCGTTTTGTATGGTAAATAAAATGGCTACATTGCAATCCCTGGTTCTTTTCACCACCACTGAAAAGAAATCTTTGCCGAGTTTTTCTACAAAACAGCGCCTTACTTGAAAAGTGATATCTCAGTTATTTAGTTATGCTGTTTTTTATAGAAATCAGATGCATTTTCTTTCAGTACTGAAATTCTAATCTATTGGCGCTCAAAACCATTAGACACTAATATTGGGTGTATTTATTGACACGCAAGGATCCAGCACAGCTACGAAGTACACATATAAATTCACATACATGCACATTACTGATGTGAAAAAAACACTGTGGTTCAGCCAGAAATCAAGTTTCATTGTGTCTAACCAACAAAAAAATTAAAAATGTATATTGCATAGCTGGAAACAGTGGTAGCAACCGTTTTGGATATTAAGATATGACGGCTTGATGCTAGACATCTTGTTCTAAGTTCTATAACACAGCTGACACTCTGGAAATTCACTGCTTCCGTTTACTGAGTTTTAGACTGGGATAACAATGCCACCTGCTGGTGTGTTGCATGAACAGCAACTAGCCATAGACAACCATATTAGCTTCATTGCTCCAGCATAAAAAAGCAACCTCACACACAAATGTATTTTGGCTGAATGACTGTATTTTTGGTAAGAAATAGCGTTAACTGGAGTGAACTGTACTCTCTCCCTCCTCTTAAAACTGGGGTGAATTTCAGGTTCCGAGTGACTAAGAGCGACCCCAGACAACAGCTTGTCAGACGCACCTTGCTGATCACTGAGCCCAACGGCAGTGTGCCTGCCTCTCCTGTGAAGTCCGAGGCAGCCTCACTGAGCAACAACACACACTCACAGCTTCAGGTGAGATCCAAGGAGCGCACGCTGGTAGGGTGTGTTGTGTTGAAGAAAGTATATCATCCTGTGGGGAAAAATCTGTTGTGTTTTACTTGTGGAAAGTGCTCATGCTAGTTCTGAAACAGTGTAATTCCCTATTTCTCTCAAATAAGTCACTTGACTAATAGCTCATGTAGTCATTTGTATTACATATTGTATACAGTGTGTAAAAACTTCAGCAGCACTGCTGTGCCAGGACAAAATGCTACTCACACTACCATACTGCTGCTCTGAGAACGGTCCAATGTAATCTTCACTCAGTGATGGCCCTGTGGTGGTCCCTCTTCACTGATGCATGAGGCAGAGAGGGCTGATGAAATGTGCAGCTATTGATGAACAGCAGTCAGCCGTTGTAAAGTGCAATCTTAACAATAGGTGTTTCTGATTTAATGGCCAGTGAGTTTCCCCTGTATTTTTTTCCAGCAGTCTCTTCACAGGTTACAGTCCTGATGTAGTTCTATTAAATATGCTGCTTTAGTACTATAACCACACAGAATTAGTGCACTGGTATTCACTTTGTGTTGGATCGTGAAAAGAAGAAAACTATCATGCAGTTCTTCAACATCACACAATTCCATCTGCTTTATGTATCATTGGATAAAATTTCATTCTTTAACAGGATAATGATCCCAAGCATTCTTCACGATTGTGCCAAAATTATATCCAGTCAAAGGAAAAGCAAAAGGTTTTGTGAATGCTGTGTGTGTGTGTGTGTGTATGTGAGTGTATTTATCTGTTACTTTTGCTGTGAGGACTTTTTATATTATAATAGTTTCCTATTTCCTTTCCATAGGAGGAGGATGATAAAAAGTGACGTAACTGAAGCAGTGGCATCCGCTTCGAGTTCGACTCCTTAGAATTTTAAAGCCATTTAAAACCCAAAATCACACTGTTGGCGCAGCAAAGGAGGACAGTCGCCTACTCTGGGACAATGTAAGAGGTTCAAAAGACAGAAGCTAGAGATGGGAGAAAGAGGAGGAGGAGGAGGAGGAAGAGGAAGAGGAGTTTTAATTGAACAGCAGTATTACACTCCACTCTCTTGCTGCTGGGGTGTGATTGTGTACCTGGAAAAGCGTGAGGATCATGCACAGTTCATAGTTTTGTTCCATCGCCACCCTTAGTCCCTTTACACACACGCACACATCATCATTAACAATGGATGGTGCCATTTTGTGCTTGTTTATGCCCAGAAGTGTGTCAGTGGTTAATCCCTTATGATTATGTGACTTCCACTGAAGCTAAAAATGTTTTTTATTTAGTTTTGTTTTCTGTGAACAAAGAAAAAAAAAAAAAAAGCAAAAACTAACCTCGAAACAGGCACAATCTTAACCGTACACCATCCCGTGAAATGGACTGTCGATGTCCCACCAGTTTTTTTGTTTGTTTTTGTTGTTTTTTTTTTTAAGAACTTTCAAAAATCATGGGCCAAACTTTTTCTGCCTTAAAACAAATCAGTTTGTTACGTGTCTTATTCCTTCATCTAAAGTCAGCTAATGTCTATAACCTACTTATTACTCCGTATGTGGCAAGTAATGTCCTGTTTGGGACGTAAATAGTTCTGCAGTTGAGTATCCAGCGTACTGTCGAAACACCATGATTAGTCCTCTGTATTATTATTTTTTTTTAAAGAAAGGAAAGGAGGCTTTGCAAAAAAAACAAAAAAAACCGAACTATTTGTATGTAAAATAACACCAGTGAGCACAAAGTGGCCTATCTCGACTTCACTAGCACCTTTGAAAAATGTGAGATTGGCTGCGCTCTTTGGGCCCGCACTACATCACCCACACTGCTTACAGTCTGCATGGCACCACCACTTCCCTCGCAGAGTAGAAAGTGCTGTATATCCTAAGCTAATACACTGTATAAATGCAGTATATATATATATATATATATATCTGCCCAAACACTTTAATACTGTATCCTGTACTTCCTCATAAGTGAATATTTTAAAATAAATTGCAGTCTCAGTAAGAGAAAAGGGGACAAAAGATGAGAGGATTTTCATGTACATGAGTCCTTATTATGTATCAGGAAAAAAATAATAATGCCAAAACATTCATTATTTATTCTATAAATTGTATTAAAAATAAGATTTACTTTTTAACATAAACTGTTGCACTATTGCCCAAAAAAGATGGTTTTTATTTTTCATCTTCATAATCAAATTTCGAGTTTCTTTGAATTAAAACTCGTCTTCCAGGTAAACTAGACATTTTCTGCCAAAGCAGGGAAAGTTTTCCACCCTGTAATCCTAATAAGAGAGACTATTATGTGTTGTTAGTGCTTTAATGGAATGTCAGTTATTTTATATTGTTTAAAAAAAAAGCCAGATTATAAAGCATATTCTGTTTAAATGAAAATTTTGTAAGCACAATTTATACATTAAAAAGATTAAAAGCTAAGTAGGTGTGTGACAGTCTGTCTCTTTCTCTCGCTCTCTCTCTCTCTCTGTGTGTGTGTGTGTCTGCCCCCTTTCTCTCTCTCTCTGTCTCTCTCTCTATCTCTCTCTATCTGTCTCTCTCTCTATCTCTCTCTATCTGTCTCTCTGTCTCTCTATCTGTCTCTCTCTCTGTCTCTCTATCTCTCTGTCTCTCTCTCTATCTGTATCTGCTCCTCTCTCTGTCTCTCTCTCTTTCTATCTCTCTCTGTCTCTGAACCTCTCTCTCTCTCGCTCTCTCTGTCTGCCCCCCCCCACTCTCTCTTTCCCCCTCCCTCCTTTTAAAAACAAATCCGAACTTTTCCATCATTTTTGTCATGCAAGACGCCCTTGTTTTTCCGATCATTTCATTTTAAAGCACCAGGAATGTCGATCTGACTGGTCAGTTGACCGGGCATTTTGGAAAATAAATGACTGCCATCTGTTAGTGGATCACCAGAGTGGTGGTGATGGTCTCGAGAACTGGCTCTTTCTCAAAACTCAAATGCCAAATGGCTTTCTTACTTGAAACCATTAACACTCTACACTTTAAGGAACGTGTATCCCTGAAGTATATTTTGATGCACAGAGGATGACTGTTATTTATGTTTCTGTTATTGTTTAATCTCCCTGCCGGCATGCTTGTGAGCGTCCTGTTGCATACACACAAGCTCTTTGTTGTCATACATTTTGAATTTCTGAGAAAACAGGATCAGTTCGCGTCACTCGTTAACCGAGTCGCAGTTCAAAGTCATTAATTCATGTGTGGAGTTTTCATATGAGCAGATCATGAATGGTTAACAGGCTGTAATGTATTATTAGTTCGGAGTATTTTGGGACCTGTGAATTATTAACTCCCTCCCACACGGACCTGGAAGAGACACTTCACTCATTCTGACATTTAAAGCACACATCTAAAGGGCTCCTGATACATTAGCGCAATTAATGAATGACTTGTCCAAAAGTAAAAATAGATTGGCAAGTCTATTTTAACAATTTTTGCTTTAATCATGCACGACTCTAACTCACTCATTAGTTTCATACACTCATAAGACACAATATACAGTAAAAGTCAAAGGTTTAGTCATCATATTGAAACTTTATTTTATGTACAGTTATAGCAAATTATATATACTGTACATTTATATGTAAATGAGACCCCAAAAGTGCTTTCAGGAAGTATTTGTTTGTATGTGTATATGTTTGAATCTCTGTCAGTTATTTTACTGTACTTTTGTAGTTAAAGTTTTACCCCTACAGCATTCATTTTACCCTTGGGCTGCCCAGCATAGTAAGAGGGAAAGTTTTGCCATACAGCTTAATCTTGTCTTGGGGCCAAATAAGAGATTATACAAAATACAAACACACATGCAAAGTCATGCTTACATATGAAGTCTGCACAAACGTACAGTACTGTGCAAAAGTCTTAGGCACCTATGGAAATTGTTTGAATCTGTTTATATCAGCAGTGGGTTTCTTTCT
>JBBJLS010032407.1:0-14416 GCA_037577275.1 Bryconaethiops microstoma
GAAAAACTAAACACAGATTTGAAATCAGCATGAAAAACACTACAAAACCCACATAAACTGATCTCTGATGATTTTGAACTGTTGACCTGTATAATTAAACATTACATATTTGGTGTATTCATAAAATAATAAAACAAATTACTAAAAATATATTTACTATGGGGAAGAACAGTTTTTTGAACAACATCAAACTAATGTGTGTGGAGGAAGCCTTGAGAAGAAGTCCAGCATTCAACCCGAGACAAAGACCACGTACAGTGGGGCAAAAAAAATCAGACAATGTGATTTGATTGTCTGTCATAGTTGAGGTTCACCTATGATGAAAATTACAGCCTCTCTCATCTTTTTAAGTGGGAGAACTTACACAATTGGAGGCTGACTAAATACTTTTTTGCCCCACCGTACCAAGATATAGCACAAATGAGACTGAGATTCTGTGTTTGTCTGCATTTGCATTTGCAACTGTGTGGCTGTCATTCAAATGAGGTAAAGTGAGAGGCTGGGGTCGAAAGTCCAGCTGTGCAGCATCATAGCCACAACATTTGACTTTAACTGTCATCCAAGGAAAGGAAGAAATGCAGATTAGATATAGTTGTAAAAGCCTTTGTTTATAAGTTTTATATTACAGCAACTCTGTGAATCCTCACATCAAGCAGATGTAGGACATCATTATTTAAAGTCGTCATGGAATCAAAGGTGGAGTTTAAAAAAGGTGAATTTTAAAAAAATGTAACATGCAGAACAGACCACTGTCATTAGTGCCAGAGCAAAACAAAAAGTAACTTTACAGGAGAAGGAAGAAAATCCAAATTTTAATGTAAGAATTAAGTGTGTTCTTTCTCATTATTAGGAACTACTTCTATTGGTCCATATGGCATACTGCAGTTTCAAATTATGGAAAAAAAAATAAAAACAAAAATCAGAACAAGGTTCTATTTCTGACAGTTACAAAATGTGCAACACGTTTCTTAAAACCCTTCCCTTATTGGTCGAACTGTAGAGGATGTTGGGGTGGGGATGTCAGATACTATATTACAGCCACTGACCTTTCGTCACTTCTGCTCCAACCACGCTGAAGAGAAATGAGCTGCTTTCTGCCGGGTGAGTGCATGAGCTCTCCATGTTCTAAACATAGCATTTGAAAGTAATATACATTTTGAAAACTTTTGCTGTTGTTTGTTTTTTCTCCGCAGTGGCGGTTGCTATGGTCCTACTACTCTCTAATGGTGGGACCACATCTTACTGTAAGTAAAACCCAAAGACCTCCCTCTGCTATACAGCACTCAAAAGAATCCATACCCAGACGTCCTCAAACAATATATAAAAGCATATTTGTGCTTGCAGTGTTATATAAACAGCTGTGGAGTGTGTGGTGATTTTAATATGTTCCAAAGTAGCGTGAGACAGGAGCTCAAACAGAAGAGTTAAAAATGATTTCTGTTATGTACTTTTAGTGTTCAATTTTAACGTCATTGCCTTAAAATATAAATAAAAAATAATACACTAACAAACAAACAAACAAATGAATAGATTATATAAATAATCAATTATTTCTGGTTTTGGTGCTGCCTACAAGTGAAGGTACTACTGTTTTGGTGATCGCTCTCATTTCCTCAACTTACATTTGGATACACAACGCATTCCAATTAACTTTTGAAAACAAAAAAGAGCCCAAAAATAAAACGATCAGCAGTATGGATACCAAAGGCGAAGAAAGAGTACACCATAAATGTCCAGGATAGTTATATAGGACACGTGTGTGGACATCGTTCTAAAAACAGAATGAGAGAGAAAGAGAGGCTTGTCCAAAGTGCAAACTGTCATCAAAGCCACAACATTTGACTGTTGACATTTCCAGAAAGAAATGCAGATTAGAATTCAATGTAATTGCTTTTGTTTATGTGAGTTTTGTTAAACCTACCGTGGGTCTGTCAATCCTCAAAATCCAAAATAAGTCCCATGTCTACCATGTATAAAGCCGACACGGATGAGAGAAGCAACCCAATAAAGGACAAAGAAACTGTTATTTTGCTCAAAATAATCCGAACGAGTTTATTTATCACTTGCAAGCGGAGACCCGAATCATTCCCAAGGCGTCAGGACCAATCCCTTCCAGCCTTAGTCCAGATCCAGTCTACCAGACAGGAAAACAGATGCATTCTTATAGAAATTCGTTACCATGTGATTCCTGTAAAGCCAACTCCCCAGGGCCCGTCCAATTGGAAGTCAGGAGGCTCCTATCAGCTTCTGTTCCAGGTGCGACTATTTTGCCGTCCCCCCAGACATTAGGCCCCAAGTATGGCCTCCCAGAAGCACAGTGTAGCTACAGTAAGTTCCCCCTTGTTATGTCTAATTCTATGTCCCTAGAGACAGAGTAGCCTTGTGGAAAACTACACAGAACTCAACAAAAGCCACTTAAAGAATCAAGTAATGAATAAATGAAAGAATACATGATTAAAATGAAAGAATACATGTCACAATAATGAAAATGTATGAAAATGTAAATTTCTCCAACACCACCAATATTTTTAACATGTGGTTTCATTTATTGAAGCCTGAAGTGGCTCAGCACCTCCAAAAATAACAGGTTGTAAAGAGAACTGGGCCGAAAGACATGTTTTATTACTCCTACACAAATGTTGACTTTGACTCCAGATGCTTCCTGGCACCCATCTCAGACTGCAACCTTTTCTAGCTAATGTCTCTGAGGGAAATCAACTATTTTTTTTTGCTGGCTGCAGAACAAAATACTGAAACTGGAATGTGGTAAATTTGATATAGTTATTAAGTAATTTGATACAGTGTGGTACAATTATAGTGTTGAAGCAAGTGCATTAGTTTGTGTTAAATACAAGCATTTATCACATTAGAATGAGCTTCAGTATTATCAAAGTGTTTTTTTTATTGTTTAAGTCTAATGAATGCATCCTGAATCCATGATAAAATAGAGGGTCATTGCCTCAAGATGACACATCTTGAGGGAGGTCTCACTGTAGGCGTTTCAGCTCTGGTGTAAAATCTTGTTATATCAAATTGTTCCTAAGTAAAAGTTTTAAAGTTCCATCCATCATTAGAGTCTCTGACGAACCTTGTGGTGTTAATAAGATTTATTTTTTTTTGTCCTTAGTTAATGTGACCACTGGGGGCAATTCTGCTGGAGCTCCCTGTGTGTTTCCATTCCTTTACAAAGGAGCTTATTACAACAATTGTGTTAGGAAGGATTACTCCACCCTGTGGTGCAGCACAACCAGCAACTATACCAGAGACAGAAAATGGGGAAAATGCCTCAGTGACGGTAATATTGAGTCTCTGAAAGAGTTTTGGTCATACTTTATTTTGAGGTCTTCTTCTTAACTGTCAATTAACTAATAGAACGAAATTAAGGATACCCTATAAGTTCTTCCTTATTCCTTATTAACTGTAATATTTTATTTGAAAGGTATTAATGTGACAGTAATCAGGTAAGATGAGCAGGTATTTATTTGTAACACTACTGAAAGGCAGCATTCATAGACCTCTTATATGACAACTAACATAAACCTGCATTAACATTTATAAAGGATTATTCAGACAAACATCACTTGTCATATGTTTCAGTTGGCTTCACTCCAGAAGGCATACGTAGATGTCATGTAGCTTTATGAATACCACCCTACAGTAAAGTGTTACTTAATTCTCTGCATACATAATGAACAAACGTGATATTAAATGTTAGCAAATAGTAACATTTCGGTTGAAACAACTCATACTTGTCATGTGTTATGAATATGTTTGCATGCCCTGTTAGTCAGAACTTACGAACAACTGACAACCTTTTACACTGTAATAACAAATAGTAATACATTGCTGGTTCTCATAACACAATCACAGGGTACATACAAAGTTAAGTTAGTTGAACTGAAGGCTGAAACATACCTGAAAAAGACATTCATCAGCTTTTCAGAATAGAATCAGAAATAGATTCTGATTATGTTATGACTGCTCAGACACTCGAGACACAGAAACAAAAATAATATAAAATATAAATACTAAATAAAATCCAATATAATGAAAACCTCAACATACTACATTCTAACAATGTTAATCAAATACTGACCATCAGAAAATGTTTAAAATTTAAGTAGATAAAATGCAATAAAAAATGTTTATAAATAAGTGCTTAAAAATAATGTTTATAGCTCATTAATTGCCAAAAATGATTTCTAGACTTTATAGCAATAATGCAATGAAATGATGTAAAGAAACATATTATTGTAAAATAACTGGAAAATTGCATTTTTAAACATATGAAATCTGACTAAATACTAGCATTTGCCACCATGTTTGATCATTATTATGTGTCCACATTCCTTGATAAATGGTCACATGCAGACCATTCAACTGAGTGAATTACCATTGAACTCATTAGCTAAAAGTTAATCTTTCTTGGCTTTCTTACAAATGACATGTTTCCATTTCCTGGGGTATTGCTGCTGATAGTTCATTAGTAGACCTTGAAATAAAGTGTTAACAGAGTTTTTGGCATGTACTCATTGAATATATGTGTGACCGGATTTCACACTCCTCTTCTTTTTAGATGTTTGCCTGTCTCATAAAAATCTGTCTGACCCAAAGCGGAATGTTGGACTTTACTCTACCGCCTCTTCGTATGGATGGTTAACAAATGATCTTAAGTTGGAAGAGGGATGGTATGAATTCAGAGGAATTGGGGGAGACCGTATGGTTTACTTTTGCTTAAATATCAGCACCCATCTCAGAAACAATGTCCTCATGCTGAATGATGTCAGCAACCTGGTTACATGTGATGCAGTCATTGCCAGTGTACGGCATCTACACTGTGGTGGAGGACTGGTCCTTTATTATCTTGTTCCTGTCAATAGAACATATATCACACGTGAGTATCAGTCCTGATATGCTTTAATAGTGATCTTCCACCATTTGAGATTTGTAAGTGTTTAGAAACCCAAAATGAAAATATACTGAGTAAGTAAACAAAGAGGTGTGGGGGGTGAAAAAAATATATCTTAGAAATTGACTAAATATTTCAATATTGTACTTTAGTACAGTACCAAAGTTACACTACAGTACTTTATTTTGATGATACCAAATGATTCACAGATACTTTTATTGTTAACAAACTACCAGGTGAAATGTACCTGGTGACTTACTAACCAGTAAGTTGTTTGTGTGTCCCACGAGTTGCAAAGAGTTTAAAGGTTAAAAAATGATTGTTTACTGTTCTACTTGTAGGTCATTCATCCTGCGGTAATTTTTCTTGTGGTGAACATGCTCACTGTGGCCCTCTTCATGGCACCTGTGTGTGTAACTGTAGGGCCAATATAAGCACAGAGAACTCAGAGGACTTTTATCCATGTTCAGGTAAAAAAAACTCAATCAAGAACATCTAAACAATTGATATGTACTATGTTTCACCATCTATGGAGTTGAATATGTCGCAACTATTTGCTTCCTAGTGTCACGTCTCCCTCTTTTTCCCCGAATGAGGGCAGGCGCGTAGGCAGACATTCTTGCTGGTAACTTTTATTTAAACTTCAAAACAAAGCTGGTACGAGGACCAGAAATAGAACTTTAGCTTTCTACTCAAAAAACACAAGTGGCCGATCTCAGACCCTGACACCTAGTCAGTGTTTATGGCAGTGGTTTTCAACAAGTGGGCATCCTAGAGGGCTTTGGTGGTAATGCTAGCTGAACATTTTTTAGACAAGACTGTATTAAAATATACTGAAATTTAACAAAACCATTTTAATTTTAACATTTTATCACAAATGCTTTTGTGATACTTATTTGCAAAATAAAACATTTATTCTGAACTTGTTGATTTGTCTGGCAAAATGCATGATCAACATAAATGACATTGCAACCTTACCAACCGCCTGGCAACAACCTAGGATATCATAGCAACCTCCTATCAACACCCTGGTGACCACCTGGAATACCACAGGAAACCCCTAGAAATACCTTAGTAATCACCTAAGACAACTTGGCAAAAGCCTAGCAACACCTGGACAAGCACCTGGTATGCCATAGGAACCACCTGGTAACACCTTAGCAATAACCTAGGAAACCAAAACCAGTAGCTTCTGACACCTTTGCAACCACTTTTACCAACAATGCAACCATGCAGAAACACCTTAGCAGACACCAGTAATAACACGGCAACAGCCTAGCTACATGTTTGAGATCCACATGTAATACCACATTAACCACCTTCTAACACTTTGGCACCCATCTGTTACGTATAACATTGGAACAGCTTTGAAATGTTTAGCAACAACCCAGATTTCTACAGCAACTTCACGCCAACCCACAAGCAATAACCTAGCAACCACCTAGCCTTTCAAATCCAAACTCAAATTTCATTCAAATACTATGCCCCTCTATTAATGTAATATTTTATTGGTGTTTATTATGCTACATGAATGCACTATACAATCAAGTAGGCTGCATAGATTATTCCGTTATATATGTTTACGATTAATTATTTTAAATGACTGGATTTTGCTTGAGGAGGCAGAACTATATACTCGTAATTAAATGATGCATTGAAGGACCAATAAGCTTGCTAGGGGCTCAGGCCTGGATTCTGAAAAGCTGCTTTGTGACAACATTGGTTGTAAGAAGTGCAATATGTATACAATTGAATTGAACAGAATTGAATAACTAAATAGAACTAAATAGGTAGCACACTTATGTGCAAAATTATTAAGTCTGAAAAAAAAAACCACTTATATACCTTTCTATTTCCAGACCTCTTTATGCCCATAAAAGAAGCATGCAAGGTATGTTTGAATCCCTCACACATACTATTCAGAGCCCCATTTAAAATTACAGATAATACCTTTGGTGCTCACTCAGATTATGAATTTAACACAATTTGCTTTCTCTAGGCTAATTTCACAATGTCTTGTGCACAAGATTTCTTGAGTTTCTTTGAAAATATCACGGGTCGAGTCTCACAACAGGTGAGAAGCGTGGCATTTGGAAAGACATGGTATGCAAATGTTTCAATGGACAGCACAGCTTTCAAATTTGCATATGTAACCATGTGTATTTTTTCTGCTTTTGGTTAGGCTGTGAAAAGTTATTTGAAGATGCTGCTGAATTTTACAAATATTCTGAAAAAGAAAGCAACAAACCAGAATGACCTGGTATTTTATGGAAATGCTATCCTGAAGGCGGTTGAGAAACTAGTGTCTTCACTGGTGTGGAAAACAGATACCCAGTACCACACAAACATCACTCTTCAAGCATTAGGTATGATGACTGCTGGTAAATGATTCCTCTATAGCCAAATCTCTACTGAAGAAATGTCACAAAATGTGCATATTTAATTAAGGTTGAGGCGTCAACAAACTCATTCAGAGTGAATCTGTCATGAGGAGAAATGCTCTAGAGTAACACCCTGAGTCAGAATTATTTACAGTGGTGGTGAATGTAACCAGACATCTAAATCCCAGAAAGTTACATTTCCAGAGCCTGAGGTAATGTTTTACTATAGTTATGACCAAAAAATTGTAATGCAGAATTATATACAGGTGAAACAGATTTTTTGTCATATTTACCACTACTATTATAGGCAACATTATCATTACATACAAAATCTCAGAAGACATGTGCTGGTTCACTTATCATTATGGAGAGCAAATAAATGTGTTTTTCCACATAAGCACTGAGAAACAAACCTTAGATCACAACAAGCCTGGAATTTTAAAGAGATTAAAATATCAAAACATTATAAACATCTAGAAAAATACAAAAGGTAGAACCTCATGGCCTCGATTGTATAGGGCAAATATAGCTTCGAAGTGTTTTCTTTCAGTTTGATCATTTTCAACTGAAGATCTTTCCTGACATACTCTGTCTGAATATAGAAATACAAAAACAGCATCTCTGACTCTTGGGTCATATCTTTCCAGAGGTCCAAGTATTTGTGATAGGACCTAATACCTCCCTAAGTGAAACCCTTCAACTCAACACAAGCAGCGCTTTCATGGATATTGATCTCATTGGGATTTCAAAGAACAACAATGGTACAGTGGTACTAGAAGTATTTACACATTAAGAATCATTAGTACCTGTATTTTCCCCATTTTCTGCAGGAAACCTTTTCTGCAGGAAACCTGCATGCTTTTCTTTTAAATCCATCATACATCCATAAAACCATCATACATCACTTTTTAACTGCTATTAAAACCATCCATACATTGTTTATCACAACCAGTGTGATGTATATATAATTGTTTTTTTTTGTTTTTTTTTAAACTGCAGGATCGGCTGCTGTGGCTTTTATTAGCTACGCTAGCTTGTCAAGCTTGCTGGAACCCAGTCTCTTCAATTCAACTTATAACACAACAAAAACCATGATGTCCACTGTGGTGTCAGCCACACTGCCCAAAACCACCAACACACAGCTCACCACCCCAGTCAACTTCACTCTGAAGCACATTGCTGTGAGTTGTTTTTGTCTGAATGGGTAGAATAAACAGTAACACTTAATCAGAATACCTGTATAAAGTGTTCATAAATAGCTTATATTCAGGTTGTTAATTAGGCTCTACACCATTTATAATATAGTAATAAACAGTTATAACAAGTTATAACAGTTATACAGTCATACATTGATGCAGGCTCACCATTTGGCACGATCTGGTGTTTTATTTGTAGTAGCATGTCAACAAACACCTGATGAAGCTGACAGTTCAACATTCTGCCTGACAAAGGGTCAAGATAAGCTCAGCAACTAGCAGGATATGAGATCTCACCAGTGAACCTGCATCAATGCATGGCAACTGTTGTAACTTTTTATAAGTGCTTATTAATGATTAAGGATTAATGTTTACAACCTAATTATGACCTGATTATTAGTCATTTATAAACCCTTAGAGGGGCAGTCTTATTACAAAGTGTTACCGAATAAATAATATAGAGGAGCATAAAATGGAATAAAATGAAATAGAATAGCACAGAATAGAATAGAATAGAATTTTGCTGTTTGACCAAGGCTGTAAATGTTCCTTAGTCACACCTCTGAAATATGAAAATATCCAAGGTCAAAATTAATTCACATCAATGGTCACATGTTTTTATTTATCTTCTGAAACAGAGTTCTGGAACAGTGATCTCTTACAGTATCTCTCAGAGGTGCTTTTATTTCAGCTGTTTTAAAACTCAGTTTCACTGTCCTTACAGTATCAGACATAAGGTTTGGTACACATGCTTTAGTAATTATCGGTGTTTTCTATAATTACTAAACTTCACTTTAACACATTTTGTCATGTTTTTCATGTACACAGCCCTCCAGAAATGGCTGGCTATTAAAGATATTTATTTTATTAAAACAAAAAAGTAAACTGTAAGTAATTGGGAAGCGGTTTAAATCTGAGGGCTGACTGAAATAATGGATCCAACCACAGAGCAGAGAATCACTGACTCAGGTCTAACTTGCTGTGGATGGGATTCAATCCCACAACCAGTGAGACTTGAGCCAAATGAAGCAGCACGGTTTACACACTGTGCCCCCAAGGCAGAGCTGAAAATGTTTGATTCAGAAGGCCTCAGATGGTGTCAGAAAATAGATCTAATCAGAAAAATAGATCTAATCAGAAAAGAAACTGAATCTGGAGGGAAACTGGCCACTCCAGTAACGGGAGAAACTAAAAACATCCTCAAACAGGGCTCAGCCTGGTAATATGCCAGGGTTGGTTTAGAGAGAGAGAGAAAGGGGCAGGATTGTGGGGTGAGTGAAAATGTGCTATGTGTGTTTTGGAAAATGTAGGAAAAGCTTAAGATGAATGTTAAGGAAAATGCTAGAGAACTTTAGAATGCTCACAATACCAAGGTAACCGGCTCAAGTCTTTGTGTTATGCTTGCAAACACAAAGACCCAGCAATGAGTCCCACAGTGAATGTCACTTATAAAAGGCCATGCAGGAGCAGCCTATGCCGGCTGACTGTGGGAGGGTGGCGGCCTTCACCTTCTCCCCTTCCAGATTCGGCAGTGGCAGCGCTGCATCTCCCCTGCTGGTTAGAGTGGCTGGCCCCTTACCTGATTTTATAAATATCTAAAACACATTTTTTAAGGCCTCCAATGACTGGGTTCAAATGCACACACTAACTTTTACCCTGATTAGGGAGTCTTAATTGAAAAAAAAAAATGATCAGTTATTACAAAGGCTGATGTGCAAGATTCATTCCTGAATCTAAGTTCCTTGGCTATATTCCCATAAAGAGCTCATTGGATCTACACCACTGTTCATGGTTGAAGTGCAAATATTTGCTTCCATATAACATTCCACTTAATGCCATGCTATTGTCAGGGCTGGGAACAGTGACTGTAGGTGGCTGCTAAAGGCCACTGTTTGAGTTTTTGTTTATGTTGGGACTTTTGTTATGACTGAGTACTACCAGCCAGTGAGAGAGACCGTGACAGATGGACCGACCCTACAACAAGGGGCGCAGCAGTCGAGGCATGCTCACCCGAGGAAGAGGAGTGGCTCCTGAGACAGCTTTCCACACTAAGGGCAAGGGACAGTGACTCATCGCCCAAGACATGGCTGCCTATGGCTTCGCCAACTGGCGAGCCCCTCCGCCAGCGAGGAGGAAGCGGGCAAGAAAGCCCGCCTTGAGCACCCCAGCGAAGGCGCTTACGACGGGTGCTCCACGAGGCCACGCAGCCTGTCTCTCCTCTCCTCGAGGCCAAGCAGCCCCGCTCTCCACCCTACGAGGAGGCTGTGCTCCCAAGCGCCCAGACCACTCATGAGTGCCGCGACCATGCTCATGAGTACCGAGACCATGCGCGCTAGCGCCGAGGAGACGACCACGCTCCCGAGCACCGAGACCACGCTTCAGAGCACCGAGCCCACGCTCCCGAGCGCCAAGACCACGCTCCCAATCGCCGAGACCACGCTCCCGGGTGCTGAGACCCGTGCACTCCTACTACATCTGAGTACTACCAGCCAGGAGTTTGTAGATTACGAGTTGCAGCTGGCAGGGGTGCTCAGGATAATGAGAGTTGTGTTCGCATTAGTTTTTGGTTGGAGGCTTTTTGTATTTAAGTGGCTTGGGGACCGGCAGTGGTTATCGGTCCACCATCTAACACTGTCTGAATCCTTTTGTCCTGCTTAGTGTTTTGAGTCCTCTGCTTCTCTTTTGTTTTTGAAGACGGGCCATCGAGCCTTTGTTTTGGTTTACTGAAAATAAAAAGTATGGCAAAGATGGATGTCTGCCTGTGCGTCTGCCCTTATTCGGGGAAGTGGGGAAACCGTGAGAGAGACCGTGACAGCTATCTGCATTTTTAAATGAAGTTCTGTGTTCTTACATCCTTTTTTTAGTTTGTCATCCATGAGCAACTGCAATTAAGTCCTTTGTTTGGAAACAATCTTCATTAGTGAAAAAGGCATCCCGGACAAAGCGTTTCTGAAAATGCTGCTCTCTTAGCAACAAGGTTTTCTACAGTTGTCTATCGTATAGATATAAAAAGCTAAACCAGGGGAGCTTAAAGCAAAGATAATTTTCCAGGAGAGCTTCCTACCTAAACCCATCAAGTATATAAAAATAAAAGCACATTGTAATTCCAATTTAAAATCGTTATTTATTACGTGTATATTTATTTATTTCTTCATTTATTTCTATTTCTCTCATCAGAAATTCAATCCAAAAAGTTTTCTTCACTGTGTGTACTGGAATGAAACAGAATGGGTCATAGATGGCTGTAATGCCACTTACACCAACAGCAGCCACACCACATGCTCCTGCATTCATTTGTCGACATTTGCTCTCATCATGCAGACTGAACCAGGCCAGAACAAGGTGAGATCAGGAAGATTTTTCATGTGACCTGGAGCAAAAAAAGTTCCATAAATCTTACACTTTTCATGTCAGTGTTACGCTTGTATCACTTTTTATTGACTTACATGTCTTGTCTCGTACTGTAACATCTTTTTTTCATATAGCAGTCTACTCCTTGTGTTGAATAGAAGTCTCTAATCATCTAAGATGTACTGTATTCAGTACAGAAGATCATTGGTGAGGTTCTGTTTAGGTTGAGTGCAATCTCTTCACAGCTGTAAAAGCCTAATTTTCTGATCAACTATTGATTTTTAGAGTGATCCTCTCTTGAAGCTGCTCAACATTGTTGCTGTGACAGTGGGACTGTGTTTCCTGAGCCTGGCTTTGTTGACCTTTGCCTTTCATCATCGGAATTCAGGACTGACCCACACGGCCCTGATCAATCTCTGTATAAGCCTGCTGTTAGCTCACCTTCTCTTCCTGCTCACGCAGGAACTCCTAGAGTACATAGGGCCCCGTCAGGTGAGTGTCATTTTCTGTGTTAGTCCTGTAGATTTTGAAAACTGTTCTATCTAATGTATCAGTCATATCATTACTGTAACAGACCCCTCTGTTGCTCAAGAAGCCCATCATAGTTACAGTGTATTGTGCCTTTTAGAGCTCTCTACAAAGTTTTGACCCTGCTCTTCCTGGAATATATATACACAGTGGCATGGGCGCTGTAAGTGTTTTCAATTTGGGGGGTGGGTGGAGGTGCAGGGCTCTACATTTTGGCTGTTTTTTGGGGAGGGTGGTACACGTCCCTCCTGCTTTAATGGTTCCGGCACCAATGCACAGTGGGGTCTGACACCCCACTATTAAGCCTAAAAATAAACTACAGAAAGTTTCAGAATTTATGAAAATACATTTGTGACACTGACTGTACCATGCTGACACCTTTAAAGTGAGCATTCTGTCATACGTGAACACACGTATACTGGGGCAGCTGGTGGCCTAGTGGCTATGGTGTTTGCCCTGCGATCAGAAAGTCGTGTGTTCGAATCCCAAGACTGCTAGTGGCACCTCTGAGGTACCCTTGAACAAGGTACCATCCCCACACACTGCTCCCCAGATGCTATGTTTCTGGCTGGGCACTGTGTTCCTGGCTGCCCGCTGCTTCAGCAGTCTCGGGATCCAAACCCACAACTTTCTGATCACAGGGCTAACCACCAGGCCCCCAGCTACCATGGTGGTGTTTAAAAGTTTGTGAATCCTCTTTAATTCAATATTTCTGCATAAATATGATCCAAAACAACATAAGATTTTCAGTTCCCTGCAAAGTGCCCAGCAAAATAAATGACATTTCAGAAAAAGAGCTGCTAATGCTTATTAGAGTTCTAAAGAGTTTAGACTCCACAATCCACAGTCAGACAGATTGTGTACAAATGAAAGAAGTTCAAGATCACTATTACCCTCACAAGGAGTGATTAACCAACAATGATCACTCCAAGAGCAAAGGATGTAATAGGCCACAAGATCACAAAGCAACTCAAGTTACCTAAGCAAATAAAGGCCACACTGAAGGCCAATGTGGTTAATGTTAATGTTCATGAATCCACCATCAGGCGAACACTGAAAAACCATGGTGTGTATGGCAGGGTTGCATGGAAAAATCACACACACATATATAAACATATACACAAACACACACACTGAAGTCTACTAAAAGAAAAATAATGTTTTTTGAACCAACGAGACAAAAAAAAGAAAATTTTGAGTCTAAAGAAGGGCAAAAACTGCATTTCAGCATAAGAACCTCCTCCAGTCGGTGGTGGTCATTTCATGGCTTGGTCCTGTTTTGCTGCACTTGAGCCAGGATGTCTTGCCATCACTGATGGAATAATGAATCCAGAATTTTACCAATAAAATCTTAAGGGACATGAGGACATCTGTCTGAGCTGAATCTAAAGATGAAGTCAGCCAAACAACAACCCTAAACACACTAAATGTTCAACCTTAGAATTGTCTAAGAAGAATAATTTTTGCAATAGCCAAGTCAAAGTCCTGACCGTTCCCCAACAGAAATGTTGTGGAGGGACCTGAATTGGACTGCTCATGTGGGGGAACCTACCAACAACCCAGATTTGATGATATTCTGTATGCAGGAATGAACCAAAATTCCTCCAAAACCATGTTCAGACGTAATCAGGTCCCTCCACAACTAGAAACATTTAGCTGCAGTTATTGCTGTACTTGGGGTCACAGCACATACTTTTTCTATAATATTGGATCATTTACCTCAAATAATAAATGGGCAAGTATGATATTTTTGTTTCTTTTGTTCACATGAGTTGTCTTTATTCACATTCAGGATGTTCTGTGCAGAAATATATATAAAGTATATAAATATATAAATATATATGTTTATATATAAATATATATAAAGGACCCATGTATTACCTGTATGCTCTTGAACAGGGGTGGCTAACCAGTCAGAGACCAAGAGCCACATTTTTTACTGTGTTACCACAAAGAGCCACATCATACACATGAGCACACATGAACATCACCCATCCCTTCCTCACACACACACACACACACACACACACACACACACACACACACACACA
>JBBJLS010032436.1:0-14415 GCA_037577275.1 Bryconaethiops microstoma
TAATGTGTATGTATAATATATAAAAAATAAACAGCAGTGCAACAAAATATCAAGAACATTAGTGTAACTAATAATACTGACATTGCTGTGTGTAAAGATTTAGTTTACTGCTGTTAGATAGGATAAGATAAGAAATAACTTTATTTATCCCGAGAGTAATTATGTGCAACCAGAATAAAACATATAAGCAAGACAATAGAATAAAAAATGATATATGTATATAGAGCGTTAGTGTAACAAGTGTAACACTGATGTTGCTATGTGTGAAGATTTAGTGTACTTAAAGTGAATATTGGCGTTTCTGAATAAAATATGATGCAGAAGTTATTCATTTATTATTTGATGGGAAAGAAAAAGATCAGTCAAGGTGTCAGAAGGAAGAGTGGTCCCTGTTTCATCCAGAGAGGGAGGGAGGAAGAGGGAGAATGAGAGAGAATGAAAGAGAGAGAGACATTTTTGAAACCCAAGTGCAGCAGCGAATAATTTAATTTCCCATGTCAAATCTCCCACTTTAGTAAAGAAGGTCAAGTCACTCAGTGTTGTAAGGAATCTAAACTGGTCAGTGGAGGTTTAGAGGTGTTTCTCCTCAACACATTTTGAATGTGAGTGGTTATGTTTATAGAAATGACTTTACTGGGGCTTGGTGTTACTCATGATTCAAGAGGTGGGATAGTGTGCTGCAGAAACAGTCATTGTTGGCTTTTATTGCCTGATTTCTCAATAAAAACAAAAAGCGACATGTGCAGTTAAAGTGAGCATTGATAACAGGAGCCCATTAGAACAGAGGCTTTGCTGGCTTCTGACCTTGCAGAAACGTTACCAAGTCATGTTTTTGCGGACGAATGGTACCTGTGAAATACAGAAGTCTGAAGTCAGCCTCCTTGTCAATTGAAGGCCATCTTATTACACAGGTCAAAATCATCAGAGATAAGTTTATGTAAGTTTTGTAGTGTTTTTCATGCTGATTTCAAATCTGTATTTAGTTTTTCCCAGCATGTACAGTTTTTGTGATGAAGCTAGTATATGATATAATAATCATATACTACGCGTTTTTGAAGAAACAGTGGTAGCTGACTGACACTGATCATTATATCTATGCCACAGTGTGCGCCTGTCTGACTTCACACTGAAAATATTGAAAGTTACTTGATTGGTGCCTGTGGTTTAATGAAAACCGCATGCCAGTCTATTGCAAATCTAATATTACTCTTAATTCAAAAAGTTGATGTGACTGAGAAAAACTGAAAGCAGATCTGACGTCAGCATGAAAAAATGGTTTAGAAAAGTGTGTTGTGGTTTCTGATGATTACAAAAAAAAAAATTTTTTTCTTGACCTGTGTTATAATATGAGGGATGCATTTTCCAGGTGCTGACACCCTAAAATCAATAAACTTCTTCATTAGAATAAGGTCATTACAGACTGCAGTGGACCATACAGATTAAAGGCATAAGGAGTTTTATGCAAATTGGATGGATTTGTACTTTTTTGTTTGTTTGTTTTTTTTCTCAGTAATATTATGTTTGCCCCCACTCCACCTTTTCGTTTATTGGTGAGTCTACTTTTTATGCTGTAGCTGTTAAAACTGAGTTACTACTCTTTGCTTTCTGTTATTCTGGTGACCACATCCGTTCTGTTCGGTTCTTGATCACACCTCTGACTTTTGGGGTTTATCATTTTCTTTTTAGACAAGGCGTGAGTTAAAATGCAAAGGACGGAGCATAAACCTGAGGTCCTATGCTGATTAAAGCTGGATGTCCTAAGAGATTCTGATGCAATCCTTAAATTCTGTGGATTTCTTTGACCCATTACTTTTGAACCAAGGCCGTGTTGGTACTACAGACTATGGTTTTGCCTAGACTGCCACCTTCTGTGTGCACACACCCAGAGCCACCACCATAAGATTGCATCTGTGTTAGCTGTGTTGCTCACGCCACTGGAATTAAACACTTATTTACAAAGGAAGGAAAAGCTTCATTTGAGTAGACTGTGATAAGGGTGGGTGATCTGGATTAAAAAGGGGCCAATAGTGTCAAACGTTATTACAATGCTGAAGTAAATCCAGTTAAACAGCTATAATTATGCTCTGTTTGAAATACAGTGTGCACAATCATGATAAATGACATCATTGAGACGTTTTTTGACCTTATTAATCACTTAAACACAAGTGTGTATCATTACAAAGCAAAAGCCACTTGTATTTTTTATCTTGAAGGCTAACAACATTTTTGAAAAGAAGCGTTTCAAACATACTTTTGGAAGGAAATGCTGAATAAGCATAATCCAGGGGCTTGAAAACAGTAGAATAAATGAACATGTGATTGTTAATACAGTGTTAACAGTGCATGTTAACAGTAACAGTGCTTGCCTTTGTGTCATTAATGAAAGTCAGTTGTTAGAATATTGTTATTGTGTTAGTAACATTATATATTGCACCTTTTGTTCTTGTTTTTATATTTGATTTTATAAAAGGTCTTGCTTATATGTAATTAGAAACATTATTATATATTGCACGCTTTTTTAAAATTGTTTTTATATTTGATTTTATAAATGGTATTGCATATATGTAATTAAAAAACACATTTTCCAGGTGCTGACGATCAACGTCACAATGAGCACTTCACAACATTCTTTGCTGCTTTTCTTATTTATCCTCTTTGGCTGTGCAGTCGGTAAGCAAACTATTCTAAACTAATAATACTTAAAGGTAGGATTTGATTAAATTGCCAGGCTGTCAATAACATGTAACATGCTGTGTTTTCATGCTGCAGATAAGTTGTAAATTGTGCTATAATGAATTAAAAAACACACACTTATGGTAGGAAATGACTGAGGGAATTGCACAAAAGTCAATAATACATTTGACCTAGAAACTTTAAGTTGTGGTTGTTTTGAATATGCAGTTTAGAAAAATAATAGCATGGTATGAAAGCTAAGATAAATTGTACCTTCTGTCCTCAGGTGCTTTTCAACATTGTGCCAAAATACAGCCAGACTCTAAAGAAAGGATTCCAGTTGAACTGGGGAAGGAATTCACAGCTACCTGTAATCTCATGCCAGATTCACAGTATACGGCAGACGACATAGTGTGGTCCTTCCAAAATGTTACTCTTCCTCGGACGTCTTACAAGAAAATAAACGATTCGGCTGTTTCTGTTACTGTGAATATCAGTAATACCATGGCAAACCCATTAAAGTGTTCTGCTTTTACAAAAACTGTTTCATTTAAGGAACCGTGTAGTTATGGGATCTACCTCGTCAAAGGATGTGAGTATTTGTTTTCAAGTGCACACTCTTATTATGGAGAGATGAGTGCTGTATGTCATTCAGTGTTGTAAGGAATCTAAACTGGTCGATGAAGATTTAGAGGCGTTTCTGCTCAGCACGTTTTGCTGTATTAATGTAGTTAATGTAGTTTGGTTTAGGCATGGCTGTACATTTTTTATGGTTCAGTTTTCAGCATCCTGTTAATGTATTACATTTATACACTTCGAAAGTGTATTTAACAAATTAGGGGCGTTGATGTGTTTCAGATCCACCATTAAAGCCAAAGAATGTGACATGTGTTGCTGTTCAAGCTGGCAAGTACATGTCCTCTAACTTAACATGTTCGTGGGATCCAGGGACCAGAAAGCCACTTCTTCCCACCAACTATACCCTCCATGCAAAGTGTGTTCCCGACCCTGACTTGGATAGGTTTGACAATTAAAAGTTCTTTTTAAAAAAATTAATTTAATGAAAGATTGCCATGAAGTATTCTAAAATCATTTTTGTTTGACTTTGCTTTTTTTCTCCTTTTTCGTCTAGATATAACGCCATTGCTACTTTCAATTCTGCCGGTTTCATGCCACTCACAGACAGGCTCGCTGTAGATTTGTCGACGTTTCCCAGTCACATGTATCTACAAGTGTGGGTGGAGGTGAAGAATGCTCTGGGGACTGTGAGTTCAGAAAAAATGGTGAAATCTGCAGAGGTTTTTGGTAAGAGCAGTGTCATTTTAAGATGCCAGAATCTTTGTTTCTTATGAAAATCAAATGATGCATTGAAGAAATGATTCTTCTTTTCTCCAAGCCAAACCTAATCCACCGTTCAACGTGAGGATCATTGCAGAGGACCATTTCCCAACCTCTTTAATGGTTAATTGGACACATCCCATTCATGACACAATCTTCAGTCTCATGTACAACATCAGATACTGCCAAGCTGGCTCCAGCGTTTGGATAGAGGTTATCATGCATCTTATATATTATGTGTTTTTTACAATATTCTGAGTACTGAAATTATAACTATCTTCATAGTTCATGTGTCCTCCCAGTATTCATTTCAGTCAAATGGAGTAACTGAATTTGGACTAAATATATGCTGTACTTCGTTATAATGTGAGACACATTTACTGAGGTAGTGTCTGACTGGAAGGAGGCTGATGTCAAAACTACATTTATCGCTAGTTCAAATAGAAGAATATGAAAGCTTTATTCTGCCTCAGTTTGATACTGTCATGCATCACCCTAAGTGCGTATCAGTCTAAAAGGTTTATTCTATGAGTATGACAAGTTAGAACAATCCAGGATTTTTTATATGTAGTTTTTTCCATTTGTTCTTTCAGGTACCCCAGGAAGCTACTGCAGCTTATACCGAATCCTTCAGGCTGCAGACCCTACAGCCATACACTGATTATGTGGTTCAGATGCGCTGCATTAATCGAGACGAGATCGGTTACTGGAGTGACTGGTCTTCCAATGTAACGACACGTACTCCTGAAGCAAGTAAGTTGCTGCTAAATATGTTAAAACGTCTTTTGGAACTTCCTTGTAGAATGAAACATGTGGTGACAGTTGGAATCACAAAGTAAGCAATACCTGTTTAAAAGCAACAGTGATCTAAAGATAGTAGTAGTAAATTCTATTTGATATTTTGTGCATCATGTTCTAATCCTGCACTTTTTGCTCAGTCCCTAGAAGCGGACCAGATCTGTGGCGAGTCCATGAAGATAACAGCAGAGTTGTGAAGCTTATCTGGAAGGTGAAATGCTTGTTAACTCAGTGTCCTGTTGTATGTGCAGATATTTTATTCTGTTGCTAATACAATGGCTGGACCCAAACTCATTTGGGAAAGTTTATATTCAAGATTGCATATTTTGTTTCTTTCCATTTTATATCACAGGATCCTGTGAAGAGCAATGGCAAAATACTGGCCTATAACATTACAGTTGAAGTAAAAGGAACCAGTACTGAGAAGATCTTTGTTCATTCTAAAGAGCACCTGTTACATTTAACAGGAGAAGAGACGTACATTAAAATCACTGCTAACAATTCTGTAGGGGTATCTCCAGAGACAGCTTTAGTGATCTCCAGACTTGGTCTGAGTATGTTGACTTAAAATCTACCATAATAATGTCCAAAACATAAATTAATGTTCAGATTTGCTACCTCCAGTTTCCCTGAGCTGATTCATTTGTATGTTTTTTTTGTTTTTGTTTTTTTTTCTCAGCAGGTGTCCATTATGGTGTACAGGGTCTGAATTGGTCAGCCCATGATGGCCACCTGTGGGTGCAGTGGAGTCCACCCTTAAAATCAAGTGTCAAGGAGTACCTGCTAGAATGGGTGTCCATCCCAGACAAAAAACGGGACTGGCAGAGAGTGTCTGGCAATACGAGTATTGCAGTCATTAAAGGTGAAAACCTCCACACACTTGTTAATAAATTAAATTTGCATTCTTTCCTACTCTTAGCTTGCTTTTGCCACATGTGGCATTCAAATCTTCTTTTATTCTAAGCTTCTGTATTAAATGCCCTTACTATTTGCAGTGGGTTACACACCAAGTTAATTTAAAGCAAATTTTCCCCTTAACCCATATGTAGTCAATCAGCCAAGACCTGTACATGAGCGGTAAAAATCAACACAACATCAATGTGAAGTCGAACAATGTAGACAGCCACTTTAGGCAACAGAGTCTGTTTACACAAAGCACCTCAGGAGAAGGAGTGCTGATCTAGAATCAGCTTTTTTGAAAACAGTCCTAAGATCAATCCTCTCTACAACCACTTTGTGAAATTATCTGAAAAAGGCTGTCTGTGTCTGTGCCATTATGTTCATTTTTTTACTCACATTAAGTCAAACTACACAACTCTGCCCCACTTAATGAAGAGTGGATCAAGTGTTAGAATTTGAATGGAGCTGAATTCTGCTGGAGAGTGGATCTCCAGGTCTGTGATATTGATAATAGGTTTGTGTGTAAAGATTTTCAGTTTCACCTCTCTAGGTCATTTGGAGCCATTCAAGCGATACAACATATCGGTCTACCCAATTTATCGAAAACACGGCGCCAAATTTCCAGGGAAGGCAGTCACTGTAGCAGCTTATCTCCAGCAAGGATGTATGTATCATTTAGTTTCCCTTCCCAACACACACACACATACATAAATAGATTTGTATCTATGTACATATTTAAGTGTATTTGCCTGGTAACTAATGAATCCTCTTCATCTCTTCATCTCTTAATAAAACCAGCTCCTCTGCAGGGTATTTCTATTAATGTGACCAATTCACAGAAAAACAGTGCTCACTTGGAATGGGAAGAGATTCCAATTGAAAGTCAGCAGGGGTTCCTGACCAATTATACCATCTTCTACAAAACAGGAAACATTGAGCGATGTAAGTCAAATTTGGTGAAAATGACCATGTTTTGTATTTCACGCTGTTGCTGCAGGTGGATTTTTAAAAATAATTTTAAAACTTTTTTTAAAGATTTAAAATAATTGAAGCCATTCTAAATGTAAAGAATAATTTATGATGTTTTGGAGACTCATCATTTTATTTCTATGGCAGCTGTTGTAGTTGGACCTGATGTCTTCTCACACAAGCTGACCGGACTGGCAAGTCACAGTCGGTATGAGATCCACGGCATGGCTACTAACAGGAAGGGCTCAGTAAATGGCTCTTCTTTCCAGTTTTACACAAAGGCATATGGTATGTACTTTGACAGGACGTGCATTTTAGATTCGTTTTATTCATGATTTATGATATCAATTGTAGAGTTGCATTGTATGTGAAGTTCCACTTTGATAAAGCGTTTCCAGAATGCTGTAACATTTCATCCGTCCCACGCTTTCAGTGTATCTTTAGTGGAGGACGTTATATCAATTTTATCGATTAATTTGAATTTACAGTTCAGGACGATGTGTTTTTATGAAAATCGAATTTATTACTTATTTTACAGGCGAGTGCCAAAAGCGAATCTAATGCGACGCACCGTTCTACACGGGTAAATTAGCGCGCCGCACCCAAATACTGTAGCAGTGTTTGTGCCTAAGAAAGGTCTACATCTGTAATATGGAATTGGTTCGGTTTTGTGCCGTTGTACACAGACCAAACAACAAGTCCTGCGTCCGACAGCTTAAGCAGCGTGGCCACTCAGTGTCCTCGGGACTGGTCGACTCTCTGCAGTGCTAGCGTTAGCCATGTTAGCTAGCGGTGCCGTTTCAGATGCCGTGCAGAACGTCTTGTGCAGGTCACCGTACTGTTTGTGTGTCTAGAGTGAAGCGTTTCCACACGTGTGTCTGTATTCCCCTCTAGGCGCCAACGGTACCGCCCTTTTTATAAAGGGACTATAGTAATTGGTTAAGTCACGGAACATGTGTCAGCGTCAGCCAATCAGAGGCAGAGATTGCAATGTGTACACAAGCGCGCACACAGAGGGAAAAAAACACACGACTAGTCGACTTGTGCCTCTGAAGTCGACTAGTTGACTTTTCTGTTAATGCCCTAGTGCCATAGGGTGGAAGGCAATAACAAACACTGTTTCGATGTATATTGGAAAATATATGGTGCCCCTACATACTGTGGAAAAGCCAGGATTCATTAACACGCTGAAAGTTTTAGACCCGAAGTATGTGTCAGATTGCACTTTAACACTAAAGTAAAAAAAAAAAAACTAAATAAAGTTAAAACTTGTTTTGAACCATTTATTTGTCATCTGTAGTTTGATTTTGAGGAGGGAGGGGAAAATCGATTCAAATCGAAAATCGGATTTATTGTGAAAAAATCTGAGATTTTATTTTTAGGCCATATCTGTATGTCAGAAATGAATATAACGTGCAACAAACTCTGCGTGCAAAGTACCACACAAAACTACATTATGACAGTTCAGTGGAGTTACGATTCACACATAAGTGCTCGTGTTTGAAGTGTTTAGGCAACCATGAAAAAAAAAAGTGTCAATTTCAGGTGTGAACAGTGACTTGTGAGAAGGTGCTTTCCTTTTAGAGAGTGTGCAAAACTTGTTACACATTTTACAGACACCAACAAAACTGACTTGAGTGTAAATTACATTATATATCACAAACACTGTAGTCTTTACTGAAGAATGTGTTTTCTTGTGAACTTTAGATGATGGTGAAATTGAGGTAATCGTTGTGTTGGTCTGCTTGGGCTTCCTGTTCTTCATAGTTTTCATAATGATGCTCTCCCTCAAGAACAGAGATGTGTGAGTCAGCACCCGCATGTAACAACACATTTTCTGCTCTTCTTGAAAGAGAAACTAGTTCTAGCAAACTACTAGCTTACTGTAAAGCTTTTGTTTTTCGAGATCAAAATACAGATACTTTGTCATATACATAGTACTAAAAGTACAACATGTAGTAACATTTAAAACATCATCCATGAGATAAGTTAAATATAGTTACAATAAAGTAAAGAGAAAATTAAAGGCTAAAACTAAGTAATAAAAATATAGAGAAAAATATATTCAAATAAGAGTTACAAGTATAAACAAAATCTGAAGTGTACAGCATATTTGTTTGTACTCTAAATGGTTTGTTGAAAATTCTTCTCTCTACAGAATTAAGAAACACCTATGGCCACAGGTTCCAGACCCTTCGCACAGCACTATTGCTAACTGGTCACCTGACAGTCCCACTAAGGTGAGTAAACTCATTCTGAAAATCATTCCAGCCGTGTGTGTCTGTGTGTGTCTGTGTGTCCTAAATATTCCCCCAACTACGTTCCCAAAACACTTTAATTTAATTTTAAACTCAGTTTAATACATTACCCCTGAAGAAAATAGAAAGGTAAACCCGTATTCGTACTGTACAGTTTACACTGAACTCCTGCAGTGCTGGAATGTAAAATACGATATTACCCCTGTATAAACTGCACTGTAACTCAGGTATGCGCTGTTGTTTGGTATAAGCAGGTAAATACAGTAATAAAAATACAGGGCTTTAAGAAGAACAAAACGAAAAACACGAGAACACTCGTGATGCTCCACGGGGGAAATTCTGGATGCGTAACAGGGCAGCAGCAAGGAGAAATTGGCTTCTTTCATACCTCCCGCATCTGAGTACAGGTGATTGTGATGTCCGGGCCTCGTGCGCCACGCCCCCTCGTCCTCGTGCTGGTTGTTTATGTCTGGGCTCACTCTGTTCAGATGTGTCTGATTACATTTTTTCTGCTTCAACACATAGTTGAAGCAGGGACACTAAACTGTTCAGACCCTGCAACAAAAGTCTTTGTTTTGCACATTAGTAATTCACTATTACTATTTCTGTAAAGATGTTTTTAACTACTTTCAGTCTAAATGTTGTTTTGAAAAGAGAGAAAAAGAGAAGCCATAACTACCTATAAAAAAGTTTAAATTAAAAAAGTTTTGTTTATTTATACCCAAAGGTAACTAGAGTCTCACTGAATTAGAAACTGAAATCTCTTTGATTTCTCTCAGGCGGACACTCCAAAAGAAGCCACGCTGCCTGAAGTGAGTGTGGTAGAGGTGGATGTGTTTGACGGGAAGTCTTTATGCGAAGAGGACAAAACGATGCTGCCTCTGAAGAAGGACAAGTACTTCTCAGAGGAGCACAGCAGTGGCATCGGCGGTTCGTCCTGCATGTCTTCTCCACGACAGAGCGTTTCTGACAGTGATGAGGGAGACTCAGGCCAGACCACCGCCAGCACGGTGCAGTATTCCTCTGTGGTGGCTAGCGGATATAAGGGCCAGACCCCCAGCCTGCAGGCCCCCGTCTTTACCCGATCTGAGTCCACGCAGCCGCTCCTAGACTGCGAGGAGCACCCAGAGGGTCTGCTGGAGAACAGCAGCCACCAGAGAAACTCTTACTTCAGACGGGGCCGAGGCCTGGAACAGCTGCAGCCACAAGATATGGAGGAGTCAAGCTGCTTCAGTTCAATGGAGGAGGAGGACACACCCACTCTTACAGAGGACCCCCCAGGCCCAGCGCCTGGTTACATGTCGCAACAGAGCGGCTACCGACCGCAGTAAAAGGACAGTGATTGCTGCTGCGTCCCAGTGTTAACACAACCCTGTGCCTTCATTTAACGATTTGATTTCATTGATGTTTTTTAATGCATATTCTAAGGTTTCACACTGACTGCTGCTTAACTGACGAAAATGTATTTGTTAGATTTTAGCTATATTGGTTTTATATCCATTGAGGTAAAACTCTTACCATCAGGTTTAACATGCACACAAGCCTGACAACTTCAGTTGCTTTTTGTATGTTAGTTTTTCTTTTCTCTTTTAACTGAACAAACTATATTTTTATATTGTGTTATTTGTCCAGTGTTTATACAAACACTGGTTTTACAGTTTTATTTGATGGGCAACTAGGTTCATAAGTACATATTATAAAATTAAGGAATGTACTTTTTGTTTGCTCATTTTACATAAAAAGACTGCGTGAAAAAGCACCCCCAGTTTCACCAGTTTGTTCTCGCCTCCGCATACCTGGATTATTACTGGATGGGAGCCTTTGTGAGAGTTTGTGTTACAACATGCACTTGTTGGAATTATTGAAATTCAGGGTGGATTTCCATCTAATTCACTTGACCTTAACTCCATTGAAACTTGGACATCTGTGCCTGGGAGTATGAGAGCTCAAAGTGCTTATGGAACAAGTGAAATTTGTGAAATTGGGGAGAAACTACAACATTCTACTTTATTTTTCAAATATTCTTGCACTTTTTGCCCCATGGTATGCAGCTTTTCCAAGACTGCCCATGTTCTGCATGAAAGTGGATTTTGTGTGTATATGTGTGTGTGCGTGTGCAAGAAAATCAACACTACAATATCTCTGAACGACAGGACATCTTGTAATGCATGCCTTTAACCACATGTATCCATTTCCAAAATCATGTAAAAATCATTACTGATATTACACTTTAAAATAACCTTACAAGAAATAAAACCTTTATCAAAAACCTTCTTGTGCTCAGGTGTATTCATATAGTATGATAAGTGTTGCAGGGAGTTACACAGTAAGATGCTGTATTAATGTTTTTTCTGAAACCATCAAGACACATTGACAGTATGGAAGAAATAAAGTTAACAGCCAGGATCCTCTGATCTGTGGACTTCTAGACTTTGCAGCAGCCCTTTCCATCAGGATAGATTGATGTGTACGCCTCTGCTGTGTAAAAGTATCGGCATCCAGGGTCTAATTACATGTTCATTTTCTAATTGAAAATGAGTACAAATCCTTTACAGGAAGCACATTTTGCTCATTTTAGAGTACGATTAAGTTTTATTGGTTACATTTCATACAGAAAATGTGTCCTGTGCAAACATTATGTCACATTTATTACATTGTTTTATTTTTTTACATATTAAATTCAGCAAGTAAATTGTGTGATGTCTATAGAGGTTATGCAATTGTTTATGTTCAAAATCCACAAAACGTGTCTTTTTTTTTTTTAAGTGTGTTTTGCATTTTGTAATAGTTTTGCACTATCGTTATCCTAATTCATTCACAGGTAATGAAGCCCTAACAACATTTTTATCCTGTTCAAACATGTCCACAGTCACATAAGTGGTAGACAGGGTCATATTTTGGAGCTTTGGTTTCAGAAGCGTCTCCGTTTGCCCTGAAGTGTCAGATTTTGTGGTTCCCTGCAAAAGTTTCCTGGGTGAGTCGGCAGGGCTGGCCCAGGTTGTCTGGTTTCTATAAGGAGACTTACTGCAAGGTACAGGATGAATTTGGGCTGTTGGGAGATCCACTGATGGCAAAGGCTGTGTTCTTTCCTCTTTTCCCACAGATGCCAGTTTCATTTCTTTAGAGGAGCTGACTGGAGCAGCGTTTTCTGCCTCTGCTGTCGTTTCCTGTATCATGGTCTCCTGCTCTGCTGCACAAGCCAGCAGCTTAGCCACGTCTGCTGTACTCGTTACCAAATTACTGTCCTCAGCTTCCACTCTACATGCAAGAAACTTCTCTGTGTCACAGCCCCAAGGCATTAGTAGCTGGTTCCAGTGCTGAAAAAGCAATACAGAACCTTTTAACACTCACACTCATAATAGAGCTTGCACTAAATTACCAGTAGGTAAATCTACCTTGTATCTACATTCACTTGCTATTTTATCAAAACACAAAATGATACAGGTGCACTTTGTAGGTTTGTAATATGTGTTTTGCACAATTTATCAGCTGCAATGGAAATGAACCACTAAAGGACCGTCACGGACCAGATATCTGACGAGCAATTTGGGTAAGGTGTCCTCTAGATCTTCATCTGTGGTCTGTTTCTGACCAGAGGACCGCTGTAGGTGGGATATTTTAGCTTGAAGGACCATTCCCAATACAGCAGTGCCACTCAGCTGTTTTCAAATAAATAAATAAATAAAAAACCCAAAAAACAGTCCTGCTGACATCTAGTCAGCCGTTTTCTTCCATCAATATGAAGGGGAAGATGGAAACTGACACTATGCAACAGACGAGTTACTTTAGAAACCTGTAAACCTAAAAACTGCATCTGTATGACAGTCGTTTCTAAGAAAAAAAAAACAATGCATCTCCATCCAGCAATTTCATTCAGGGTCAATAGACATCACATTTCCAAATACGTCAGAGCTACACACAACGAAAAGAAAAGACATACGTTTTGACATTTCCGTGAAGACCATATGGACAGAGAACTAAACCGAGGGTTGGGGACCTTTTCACTGAGGTATGCCCTTCGCCTGTAGACATAATTAGTCAGTTAGTTGACAGTGTTCAGGTTAGAAAAAACATAAGTAATGGGCCAATGAACAAAGGGAAGGATGAACTCACATCATGAAGAGAAGCACAGTGCACACAGGCAGCAGCATCAGTACTACACCACACACAATGAGCAAAGTAAAGACGAAATCACCTGCAACGGAGTCATGTGTGTTTTAGGAAGAGTTTAAACTGTGTGAGCTTTGTAGATCTCATCGCTGAGTGATGTCACATCCTTGATGAGCAATATGCGGTTGAATCATAAACAAATCTATTAAACAGGATAAACTGGTCTAGGCAGGATGATTTATTTTTTGCCCATCGGAAAGTCCTATTATTTACTCAAAGGCGAATATTCAGAGCCTCCTTGGGCTTTAGAGAAGACCTAATAACTTCAAAAGCCTCCTGAAGACTCGTCTGTTTAGAGAGCATCTCCTCTCCTAACACATTATCTTCTTGCACTACTCTTGCATAAAGATTTTAGCACTTAGAAGTCCCCTCTGGTTCTCACATTTTCCTAAAACTTGAGTTTCCTCGTATTGTAAGTTGCTTTGGATAAAAGCATTTGCGGAAGGAAGGAGGGAGTCTGTCTGTCTGTCTGTCTGTCAGATAGCTTTTATGAAACTCAGGTGCTTCAGGTACAAAAGAGTATTCTTGTGTGTAATTACCCAAGCCCCCACCAACCACAGGTAATAGGAGAAATGTTGTATTATACTTACCATATGCCTTTGTTGAGAATGTCCTCGGAATACTCTCTGAAAAATTAGCCACTGAATTGACCCGAATGCAGACAGTGTAGGTTGTGTTGGGCTGCAGGGCGTCCAAAATGACACTGTGCCGATTCTGGTCCACGGTCACAACTGTGCAAAAATAGGCGCAACCACATTAAAACAATAACCATGTGTGAATATTACAAGTGTAAAAACGGCAGACACACTGAACTCACTCTGAGGCGCTTTGTCATTACGTGCTTTATATATAACTGAGTAGCTCACAACAAATGCGCAGCACTGAGTGGGCAACACGCGCTGCCAGTGGATTTCAGCCGTCCGGTCACGGACTTTGCCCACTTTGATATCTGATACTACTGCAGGCTCTGTGGGAAAGCAGGACATGAACATTCAGACATTACAGTAAAAGTGGAGGAAAACTAGTTTAACAAACCCCAGTATTCAGAAAATCATCTGATTAAAAAAAAAAAAAAAAAGAAATCAAATGGATATTATACAGCAAAACTAATTTCAGGAATTCTGATAAATGAGCTAAATTTAAATTCAGCCATGCCAGCTCGGAAAATTTAGACTGCAGAATTTCCAATTACATGAGTTTAAAATGATTAGACACCCGCAAAATACATTTCTACAGCCTTCTTTTTGATATCATTTACTCCTGCTCTCCAGTCTGTGCTCTTCACGCATTCTAATGCACACAATAGAAT
>JBBJLS010032447.1:0-14414 GCA_037577275.1 Bryconaethiops microstoma
TTTTATTTTATTTTATTCTATTAACTTTGTACTGTCCACTCTCTGCCGTTACTAAATCGAATTTCCCACTTGTGGGATTAATAAAGGCTTATCTTATCTTATCTTATCTTATCTTATCTTGATCCTCCTCAGTTCCCTCCTAACCTGGATGGTTGAGAGAGACTGTGAGCTGCATGTGTACTATGAGCTGGATGTGTACTGGATGCTGTAGTTGGGGGTAAGGAGCAGTGAGCAGGGTGTGTGGAGTAGGTGTGAACTGTCTGAAGTGTCAGAGGTGGAACAGCAGCAGTGGGGGTGGGGGTGTCTGCAGCCGATGTCAGAGACTGCACCCTGGTTGAATCAAACCTGTTAAAGAAGTGATTCAGTTCATTGGCCCACCTCACACCCTCTGCCGGCAGAGAGCGCTGTTCTTTGTGGCCTGAGATGGTTCTAAGGCCTCTCCAGACTTCGCTGACATTGTTCTGCTGAAGCTGGTTTCCCATCTTCTGCCTGTAGCTGTCTTTCCCATCCCTGATCAGTCCTTTCAGCTCTCTTTGCACACTTTTCAGCTCCTCCTTGTCTCCTGATTTGAAGGCCCTTCTCTTCTGCTTGAGGACGGCTTTTATTTCTGGTGTAATCCAAGGTTTGTTGTTGGAGAAGCTCCGCACAGTCCTGGTGGGTACAGTGTTCTCCACGCAGAAGTTAATGCCCGTAACGCATGTGACAAGGCTGTCTCTGTCCTCCCCATTGTCATCATCTCTGTACTGTGCATGTGACTGGTGGCTCCCTGCGCACTAGGGGCTTGTACACAGGATCAAGGTGCACCAGGTTGTGATCAGATCTCCCCAGGGGAGGGAGAGGTGATGAACTGTATGCCTCTTTAGTGTTGGCATACAGTAGGTCCAATGTTTTATTGTCTCTGGTGGGACATGTCACATACTGGGTGAATGTGGGCAGTGTAGAATCCAGGGACACATGATTGAGGTCACCAGATATTAGAAAAAGGGCTCTTGGAGATTGCATTTGTAGTCTGCTAACTACAGAGTGAAGAGAGTCACAGGCTGCCTCCGCATTGGCGGAGGGGGCGACATAGATCGTTATCGCTATAACATGTGAGAATTCCCTCGGGAGATAGTACGGACGCATGCTAACGGCTAACAACTCAATGTCTCTGCTGCAGAGTTGCTCTTTCACAGTGATGTGGCCAGGGTTACACCATCTGTCATTCACAAACACTGCCAGCCCCCCTCCTTTCCTCTTACTGCTCTCCCTCGTCCTGTCCGCCCGCAGCAGCTGGAATCCGGGTAGCGCCACGCTCGTGTCCGGAGTTAGCGGTGTTAGCCAGGACTCCGTTAGCATCATGAGGCTACACTACCGGTACTCCCTCTGTGACGAGGTTAGCGCCATTAGCTCGTCCATCTTATTAGGGAGAGATCTCACATTTCCCATGATTACAGAAGGGATAGATGGTCTGTAACGTCTCTTCCTCGGTCTACGACGCTCTCTCCCAGCATGAGCGGAGTTGCCGTACTAGGCTGCCGCACACGGGGGGCGCCGGAAGTATAAAGAACAATGGTTTGAACTAATTAACTTGGAAGGTTCTGATGGTGAAGTTCCTGAAAGTGCTTGGACATAGCTCCAAGGTAACATTCCTGACATCATGTCTACAATCGTCTTTTTCAGATCTTCACAAAGAACCTGTTGGTCTTTCCCATTGTAATATGTTAATTCATAGAGGCCCTTTCAGCTGTAGTTAGTCATAATCTTTTTGCGGAGACCCTCCCATTGACCCTCAACATTTTCTCCACTGCTGAGAAAGCTCATCTACTTTTGGCAGAGAGCCCCCCAAGCCCCAAGCCTGACCTTGTTCTACAGTGTTCTGCAGCATTTTGAGCAGCTGCATCATGGCCTGGTATGAGAATTGCACCACATCAGACAGCCAGGCCCCACAGTGGAAAATTAGAACTGCCAAAAAGATTGTCAGGGTTTTCCGTCCACCTTAGACATCTATTCCACCTGCTGCAACTGCAAAGCCAACAATATTCTGGACAACCCCACAAATCCCTCCCACGCCCTCCTCTCATGCCTTTCATTGGGAAAAAGGTTTTACAGCAGATGGCCTTCCAATGCCAGATTGAGATACAGTTTCCTCCTCAGGCCATCAGACTCCTTGAGCAGAACTGAACCAAAAATGTACTTCACACAGAAACACACACTCAATCTGAAGTGCATCTTTCTCCCAAGCACAAAAGCATATACACACTTTAAATGGTTCCATCATAAACAAACGGAAACCATGAGGAACACATCGACTTAGGCATCTAAGTTGATTGTATGTATCATTTTGTCCCCATGCTGTTTTCAGGAAACCCACAATAAATTCAGATGCATTTCGGCCACAACTGTGACCCCATTTGATAGTCTTATATAAATTATTATGAATGTCCAATCAATGTACCAGGAATGTTTTTGTAAGCACACAATGCATAGGTCAGGTGTTTTTTTTATACTAAATTAAATGCTACTAAATAGTCTATAATATTGCTCTGTAATAGGCTTTTTTATTTTGTCCAAGGAAGCCACTCAAAGAATAAGAAACCAGTAAATACAAGTAAGACACCTTTGATCATTTCCTTAGAAGAACGTGCCATTATCATCAAGTGGAAAATGAAACAATTTGCCACTGTGAAATATCTGACATTACAGCACACTTACCTAGGTGAAAAAATAAAACAAAAAAACAATAATAATAATAACAATAATAATAATAATAATAATAATTGCTGTTGTTGTTTTTAGTATGGTAATTATTATTATTATTAATATTATTATTATTATTATTATTTATTTAGTTATTGTTGTTGTTTGTTTATTTATTGCTATAATTATTATTTATTTTTTTATTATTTATTATTATTCAGGTGTTCTGAATATAACAGCCTATTTAAAAACAACAACAACAACAACAACAATGATAATAGTAATAATAATAATCATCATCATCATTATCATTATTATTATTATTATTATAAGTAGTAGTAGTAGTAGTTGAAGTATTATCAGTATCATTATTACTATTGTTGTTATTTATTATTTTTTTATTGTTTATGTATATATGAAATTTAGCAAAGGACGTCATGTTTACATTGCAGATGTACAATGTAGATGACAGCTGAGGGTATGATAAGACCTGAGTGATACATTGGCTCATGTTATTCAGCCTGCATTTTTAAAACAGCTGACAAAATTAAAACAAACCCTCACGAACACAGACAGGACCTTGACCACATTGGCCGGGAACCAAACCCAGGGCCTTGCTATGTACTATTGATTCTTATCAGATACCTTTCTGCACTGATCTGGTATTGAAGTATTTGCAGAAATATTGTCTGGAGGTCTGGTGGATAGGGAGTTGCCCCAGTGATTAGAAGACTGTGGGTTTGAATCCCAGGACTGCCAGTGGCACTACTGAGGTACCTGTGACCAAGGTACTGTCCCCTTGGTGAATGGGTTAAAGGCACAATTTTACATTGTTCATACAGTGTGCTGTGGCGTGGTATGTTCATTTGTGACAAAAATTGCAACTTTACTTAACACATGAGTCAAAACCACCCTTTAACCCTGAGGCCTTAGATGGGGTTAGCTTTAACCCTGAGGCCTTAGAGAGGGTTAGCATTAGCCCTGAGGCCCTGACAATGGCTCAGAAGCCCAGGTTGAGCTTAGTAGAGGCTCAGAGGCCCAGGGTGAGCTTAGCAGAGGCTCAGAGGCCCGCAATGAGCTTAACAATAGCTCAGAGGCCCGGGGAGGGCTTAGCAGCAGCTTAGAGGCCAGGGGAGGGCTTAACAGTTGCTTTGAGGCCCAAGGAGGGCTTAAGAGTAGCTTACAGGCCTGGGGAGGGCTTAGCAGCAGCTTAGAGGCCAGGGGAGGGCTTAACAGTTGCTTTGAGGCCCAAGGAGGGCTTAACAGTAGTTCAGAGGCCTGGTGAGGGCTTAACAGTAGCTCAGAGGCCCGGGGAGGGCTTAAAAGTAGCTCAGAGGCCCGGGGAGGGCTTAGCAGTAGCTCAGAGGTCCAGCCAGGGCTTAAAAGTAGCTCAGAGGCCCAGGGAGAACTTAAAAGTAGCTCAGAGGCCCGGGGAGGGCTTAGCAGTAGCTCTGATGCCCGGGGAGGGCTTAACAGTAGCTCAAAGACCCGGGGAGAGCTTAACAGTAGCTCAGAGGTCCGGCCAAGGCTTAACAGTAGCTCAGAGGCCCAGGGAGAGCTTAAAAGTAGCTTAGAGGCCTGGAGAGGGCTTGACAGTAGCTTAGAGGCCCGGACAGGGCTTAACAGTAGCTCAGAGGCCAGGGGAGGGCTTAATAGTAGCTTAGAGGCCCAGGGAAGGCTTAACAGTAGCTTAGAGGCCCGGGGAGGGCTTAACAGTAGCTTAGAGGCCCGGAGAGGGCTTGACAGTAGCTTAGAGGCCCAGGGAGGGCTTGACAGTAGCTTAGAGGCCCGGGGAGGGCTTGACAGTAACTCAGAGGCCCGGGGAGGGCTTGACAGTAACTCAGAGGCCCGGGGAGGGCTTGACAGTAAGGTCTGGGTCAGTAACTGTGCCCTCATTCGGGAAAAAGGGGAAAACGTGACAGTCATTCAATGTATAGAAACAACACTGAGGTCCCCTGCAGTTTCAATCAATTTTGAATGAGTTATAATGGAAGAGAAGACATAATATATTAATTTAGTATTTTTATCATTAATATCTTCATCAATACCACCCAGCAGCTCAGTGATGGAAAACCGACTCACCCTCGTCGGCCCACCCCATTGCTGAGTCCAGCATGACCCAATCAGGGAGCCCACCCCTTTACCCCACATACCCATGGCTAAGTCTGCTGCGCCTTTGTTGGTGGGTCCATCTGTCATATTGCGGCTTGTCTCCAGGCAGTGAAGGGAGGCGCAGACGCAGACTTTCATGCTGTGCCTTACTTTTATTTTCAAAAACAAAAAGGCATGAGGGACTAACACAAACATAAACCAAACACTGGAGACAGGAGTAAACTCGAATGAAAGCATAAAGTCAGTGGACCGACAACTAAGGTCCTTCACAAACGGAACTAAATACACAAAACCCAAAACATACGAACCAATGGAAACTAAACATTACATCCATAATGGTAAAACCTGAGAAACTGAACATTTTTGCAGTGGTCTCTTATTTTTTCCAGTGCTATATATAGAGGTAGTACTTTGCACCACAATGAGAAATGAACCTTCACATATATTTAAGAGTAATTAAAGTTATTATAGAAATCTGCTTGAAGCAGTTAGTAGCGAGCAAATGATCTCTACTTCTTTGTTTAACCTGTGTGTATTTTTATTGAAGCACCACCTCACCACCCTATGCTCCAATACATCTTCTGACTTGTTTTGTATGTTGGTCAAAATGCCCTGCATGTTCTTAGTCAACATGATTTTTGTTATGTCATAAGCACAAGAAATCTTACGCTTATGATCATTCTTAGTGAAGATGTGCTACACATAAAGTAGATAGAGATTTGGCTGATTCTATACCTTCATTCCGCAGGACATATTTGGCTCCTGTAGTTTAAGAGAGAAATCTGAACTCAGCTGTCCATTTAGAAAATAGACTGATGACTATCTGTTAGTATTACAGCTTCAACAATTTTTACATTTTAAAAACTGGCCAAGACTTGCTACCGGACAATTTGAAACTGAAATTTCTCTCTCTCTCTTTCTCTCTCACTCTCTCTCTCTCTCTCTCTCTCTCTCTCTCTCTCTCTCTCTCTCTCTCTCTCGCTCCCTCTCTCTCCCTCTCTCTCCCTCTCTTTCTACAGGAGGCTGATACAGCCTAAGGGAGTATTCCGTTGTATACAAGCAGTGTCTAGAATTGGGAAATACTATTTTAAACTTGGTGGTTGTTGTTGACAGTACAATGACATAGCAATGCACAAAATATATTGTCATCACAGGAGAGGGTCCTGCTGTACAATGTCACAAGGCCATATCTGCTGCGTCACACTCAAGAATTTAGCCTGCAGTAACTATGTCATGTCAGTGAATGCATTTCTGTTGTGTTTGTATTTATCTGTCTCAGATCTGTTCTGGCAAACCTCACTCACTCACACTTCTGCAATGGGAACCAAAAACACATGCCAGAGTTTACCAATCATTTGTGTGTGTGTTTTTTTTTTACATTGAAATATTTGAAATATCTGAAATGGGACTATTATTATTTGTTTGTATTGTTATTATCAATATTGTTGTTGTTGTTATTAGTGGTGATAGTAATAGTATTATTACTTTTATAAAAATAAATCTTATTAAACACATTTTCTAGAATAACATGAAAGCTCATTAACTAACACAGTAAAAGAAAAGTTCATTTTGATTTTAAGCTGTAGTGAAAATTTAGTAAAACGCCATTTTATTTATTTATTCATTTATTTATTTACTTACTTACTTATTTACTTACTTCTCTTGACATCTACAAGGCCAGATTTCAGGCCTTTACTTTGAAATCTGACTGTAAAAATTATTTTTTACTTTTATCCTTACATTTACACACACACAGAGAGAGAGAGAGAGAGAGAGAGAGAGAGAGAGAGAGAGAGAGAGAGAGAAAGAGAGAGAAAGAGAGAGAAAGAGAGAATTCAGTTTCATATTGCCTGGTAGCTCTGTAAAAACTGTTGAAGCTGTAAACCTAACAGATGGTCATCAGTCTATTCTCTAAATGCATGGAACTGCTGAGTTCAGATTTCTTTCTGAACTCTTAAACTAAAGGAGCAAAACAGGTTCTTTGGAGTGAAGGTATAATTAAGCAAAATGGTTATGGGAGGACTCCACAGCACATATTTATGTGCAGCACATATTCACTAAGAATGGTCAATAATTCATAACTGTAAGTTTTGTTAGGCTTATGAAATAACAGGACTCAGAACATGCAGGACATTTTGACCAACATGCAAAACAAGCCAGAAGATGTAAAGGAGTATGAGTCACAAGATGGTCATTATGCACAGGTGTGCATGAGCTGGAACCTCCTCACAGAGACTTTATTAATTAGCCCCGGGGGTCGAGATGGTCTCATGAGGACCCCCCTCTCCTGTCCTCTGAACTCACCGAAGCAGGAGTTGACGAAGCCGTACCATATGCAGCCCTTCCTGCCCACGAACCAGCAGCCATGAATGCTCGTGGCGATGTTCAGCAGGAGCAGGTTGACGGGCATGTGCAGCATCTTGAACTTGCAGAAGAGCATGAGCACCAGCAGGTTATCGAGGAAGCTGAAGGTCATGATGAAGCCCAGGATGACGGCCACCATGTCGTGCCCGGTGCGGGACAGCCTCTGCCCGGGAGAGTCACTCCAGTCTGGGTCCAGCTCACTCCGCTCTGTCCGATTCGAGCTGCAGATCAAGTGCTCCAGATCATAAATCATCTTCGGTCCATTCATTAACATCACACCCTGGCATGGAGGCACGCGGGACTAGGTCTTCTCCATTCGTAATGTTGATTCGCCCCCTGGATGGCATCTCGGGCTTGCTGCCAGAGCTGCCGACACCTGCGGACCAATTGTTGGGCCAACAGTACATCAACATCGGAGGTTGGAAACCGTAACAAACCTCAAAAGGGCTTAGACCAATAAGATGAGGTAGCGGGCCCAGGAGCGCTGATGTTCTGTGACAAAACATCTCAGGAAGCGCTCCAGATGTTTGTTGGTCCACTCCGTCTGACCGTTAGTCTGAGGATGGTACCCAGAGGAGAGACTATAGGTGGCTTCGATCAGACGGCAGAAGGCTTTCCAGAACCTGGCTGTGAACTCAGGCCCTCTGTCCGAGATGATGTCCTTGGGGAACCCATGCAAACGGACTACGTGCTCTAATATTAATTCTGCAGTGGTCTAAGCAGTGGGGAGCCCTTGGAGTGCCACCAGTTGCACAGCCTTGGAGAATCTGTTCACGATGGTTAAGATGGTGTTTTTCCCATTGGACTCCAGCAGTCTGGTGACAAAATCCAGCACGATGTGTGACCAAGGGCGACGAGGTACAGGGAGAGGTTGAAGTTATCCAGAGCTGAGTGAATTTACAGTCTTGGCCCTGGCGCACACCGCACATGCCTGAACATACACTTTTATGTCTAAAACCATCTTGGGCCACCAGAAGGCCCTCTGAAGGAGAGAGGGTTTGAAGGACTCCAGGGTGACCTGTGATGGCTGAGGAGTGGGCCAACTGGATGGTTTTGGACCACATTCCAGAGGGTACGAAGAGTTGTCCTGGTGGTGTTTCTGCCAGAGGGGCCCCTGGCAGACTTGATCTTCCAGCTCCCACCGGAGGGTGAAACAACTATCTCAGGTGGAAGTATAGGCGCGAGGTCAGAACGGGGACTCTCCACCTGATGTTGATGTGAGAGGGCATCCGCCTTGGTATTCTTTGACCCCAGATGGTAAGATATTGTGAATTGGAACTGTTTGAAAAACAGGGCCCACCGCGCCTGACAAGGATTAAGTTGTTTCGCCTGCTGGATGCCTATTAAATTTTTGGTGATCGGCCCAGACCATGAATGGGTCACGGGCACCCTGAAGCCAGTGATGCCATTTCTCCAGAGCCCACTTGATGGCCAACAGCTTGCGGTCCCCTACCCCCTATCGCTGTTGAGTGGGATTAAATTTTCTGGAGAAGAAACTGCAAGGGTGCAGTGTCTGGTCCAGACCTCATTGGGAGAGAACGACTCCTACGCCCACATCAGAGGTGTCCACCTCCACAACGAATGGCTTAGCAGAGTCCGGGTGAATGAGCATAGGTGCAGAAGTGAATAAAGAACATAAATGGTGAAAGGCGTGGACATCTTCAGGAGTGAGATGAAATGATGTCTTGGTGAGTCTGGTGAGACGTTGGTAGAAGTTGGTAGAAGTTCGCAAACCCCATAAAACACTGGAGCTGTTTAAGTGAAGCGGGTAGAGGCCAGTTTTGCAGAGCATCCAGGTTCCATCGCCACACCCTGAGGTGAAATCACAAACCCCAGAAATGTGGTGGAACATTGATGGAAAGCGCATTTTTCCAACGGTCGATGGGCTAGCAACCTCTTTAACACTGCTCAGACATGCTGGGTATGTTCTTCTTCGGTCTTCAAGTATATAATCTAAATAGGTGAAGACCCAGCGGCCCAGCATGTCACGAAGAACATCATTAATAAATTGTTGGAAGGCTGCCGGACTATTGCACAAGCCAAGCAGCATAACCAGCGTTTCATAATGGCCGGTGGGAGTGATCAAGGCCGTCTTCTACTCTCTGATGCAAACAAGGTTTTAAGCACTTCTTAAATCCAATTTAGTGAATATGGAAGCACCAGAGAGGGCGTCCAGGGTGGTGTTAGTCAGCAGGAGCGGATTACGGTTCTTCACAGTGATTTTATTGAGGCCCCGATGGTTGACACAGGGGCGAAGACCCCCATCTTTCTTTTTTACAAAGAAGAACCCTGCGACCGCAGGAGAGGACGAAGCATGGATGGTGCCCTGGCGGAGTCCTTCTGTGACATACTCCTCCATAGCCTTCTGCTCGTCCTTAGAGAGGGCATACAGTCGGCCGTGGGGGGAACCATCGTAGGTTGGAGCTGGATCTCCAGATCGTAGGGCCGGTGAGGAGGAAGTTGGATGGCCCTACTCTTACTGAAGACCTCCTTTAAATTGTGATAAGGTGAAGGGATTGAGCTGGTATCGACATAAGGGCTGATGGGCTCCCCCGAGCACGTCCCAGCCACCGCCGTGAGACAAAGCTCCTGACAGGTTGAGCCCCACTGAAGTATTCTCTGTTGACTCCAGGAAATAAGGGGGTCATGCTGCAACAACCAAGGATAACCCAAAATAATTGTCACGGCTAAGTCCTTCCTGGACCGAGATGAAGGAAAGGCACAGGCGCAGGCTTCCATATAAAAGTGAGTTTATTAGCATACAATGAAAACTACATGGAAAACCAACTGGCGTGATGGCTGGGCGTGAACTAAGACAGAGAGTGAGGAAAGACGAGATGAGCAGAGAATGAAAAGAAAGGAGTTGAATTGAGGAAGAGAGATGAGACGAGAGGAGTAAAGAAGGAGAGGGAAAGGAGGTGAGTAGGCAGAAGTTTCAACTTTGTCATGCAATGCTCCACGCCACATCTGAGGATTAGAGCCCTTTAAGTCTAATCAGCTTTTGGCGAAACTATCCTCAGGTGTGGGTGGAGCACAGTTCACAGTCCCATAGCGACTCCCAGCGGTCGCAGACCGGAACCATGACAGTACCCTCCCCCGCAAAGACGCCACTCTGGGGCGTCTAACCCAACCCACCAGGCCTAGGAGGGGGGGAAGGGAGGGGAAATACACTGTCCAACCTCCAAGGTGGTGGTGGATGAGGTGGTGAAGTAGGGGACTCCCTTGCAGCAAAGAAGACCGGAGTGGTAGCCGGTGCGGGGTCAGGGGCTGGAGTCGGCGAGCCCGGCGCGGGAACCGGGCTGAGAGGTGCTGGAGCTGGGGCGGGACCTGGGTTGCAAGGTGCAGGAGCTGGACCTGGGCTTGGACAGGGTGCAGGAGTTGGACCTGAGCTTGGACAGGGTGCAGGAGCTGGACCTGGGCTTGGACAGAGAGCAGTGTGTACCGTCCCCACACACCCCAGGTGCCTCATTGGTGGCAGCCCACTGCCTCACTTGGTGAATGGGTCAAATGCAGAGAAATGATTTCCTCCAGGATAAATACAGTATTTAAAAAACCCACCAATTGCCTAAAATAAATTGTCCAATATTGCATTTAACATAAAACTGAATACATTAATGTACATTCAATTTAAATGGACCATATCCTACTTTTTATTTGTAATTTACATATATTTATGGCATTATATTTATATTTATTGTTTTTTTTTAATAACATTGTTTTTGTGCCATAGAATTAAATAGTTGTCTTGAATTGTGCACTCATTCAAAAAAGCAGTCCAGCCTGAAACACTCTTGTAACTTCAGCATGAATGGGTGGAGTTAAATGAGTGTAGGCTCAGCTATTAGCAGGAAAACTCATCCATTTGCAATGAAGTGATAACACAAGTCAGCCAATTAAAACAAATTGCTTATTAGTTACATTTATTACTCTTAAAAAATGGCCTGTTTAAATTTACACCAGTGGTTCTCTGGAGTACTCCCTTTTCTACAAACTCTTTCCTGCATTGGACAATGAAATATTTATACTCCAGGGCCAGGGCTGAAAACCTGTGCTCTACAAGTTAAATGAATAACCATGAACTGAGATGTGTATAAAACCCACACCTGGGTCCATTCCTTCCCCCCATCTCAGCTCTGAACCCCGCATTGCTCTCCCTGAAAAATGGAATGGAAAAATGGAATGATGTCTTCCTAACCAACCTGAATCTTGTGTTTGTGTTTCAGCCCACCAGATACTCCACGGATCGACGGAGGGCCATGACAGTCCTTAAGGTGGACTCGGACATAGCCCACTCATATCCTGAGTTCATTCACCAACTCAGGGCTACATCCACACTAATGTCACATTGCTATACTGTCTATTTGTTGTACTGTTTCTGTCATTCCTTGCACTTTGATCAATGCTGTAACTGCCTCCTGTGTAATAGTCACACTTACGGTGCAATACTAATAATTCTGGAAGGTTTACATAGCGTCCACACTGTGCTGTTTACATACACTACCGTTACATTGTCTATTTATTGTGTTGTCTGTTGTTTCTGTCGTAACTTGAATTTTGAGTGTTGCTATAAGTTGCTCTGGGATCCATGGATAAATATATGTGTTCAAACCTGTAAGTGGTCTCTGAAGGCTCTACCCTGTTTGATACTGATCTGACTCCTGCATATGTGTCCCATTCTCTTAACCCTCACTACCCATGTGACAGAAACATACAAACAAATGTATACTGAGTTGATTGTGGGCAGTTAAAGAGGAATATTTTAAACACCTGGTCTTAAGGACTCCATAGTGATATCAGTGTTGCTCTCTGAATCTGTTCATGAACCTGTTTAGTTCTCAAAATGACTGTATATGAGGCTGTGCTTGGATTTGAAGATTAATTGGCCATGGTGTTAAAAAAAAAAGTTGCATATACAGTTGCATGCAAGGGTTTGAGCACTCCCAGTCAAATGGCATGCTTATTTTAAAAAAATAAAAAGTGTGCATTAAAATGTGTGGTGTGTTCTCTGTAGAGGATGTGTACTTATTTTCACATTTTGAAAATTGATAAAACAACATTTCACCAAACATTTTGCACTTTTGTACATATCAAACGCTAATTAGTAATGTGTTAAGAACACATATCAAACACACATTAACAAATTCTGTCTTGTCACAACCTTATGGACATTTTGGTTCATTCTGATCGATTCTTTTGTTTTGGCTATTGGAAGATCACATTACTTCCTGTAGCATTATGCTAAATTCAATGGCAACCAAAATTTAAACGCTTCCTGTACTGGTAGACTGCCAACACTGTTTTGCAGCACCTTCTTCCACACCCAGCAATGAGAACTTTGCCCATTTTGCTAGTCTTGACTTGTTCATGGTGCTGTTGACATTATACATAACTCTGGAAGTCTGTGAATTTGGCATGTATAATATGTAGTATTCTTTTTTGCAGTCTATTAAGTTGTACATATTTTGACTAAAAGGGAGGTACAATCTCTGAACAGAATTAGGTAATTATTCTACCCTTTGTCTGTCTGTGTGTGTGCCTTGGAACTCTCTGGTCTGTCACTCTGCTCTCTGAACAGGCTTGTGCTTCGTGTGAGAGACAAGTTATGGATTCCTGCACGGAGGGTTCAGTAGGGGGCTCTTAGTTTCAAGGCTCACTTCATTGACTGTGATTTCTCTCTCTCTCCCCCCCTTGATGTCCTGTATCTACAGAAATAACCAGGCAGGCTGCCCCATCAGCAGCCTTGTACCTCCCTCAGGGTTGCCACGCTTTGCAGAGCTTTGCTCGAAACTCCTAAAGATGAGCAGTAAATGCGTCAGGTTCACCTCAGTCCGCTGTGATGTCTTCGCTTCCTAGGGTGAGTGTGACCCTCATCTCCAGACCGGCAGAGTTGGAGAGGCGACCTTTACCCCCGTTCAAGAAATAGTTCTGTTTGTATTCTATGACAACTGCGAAAGTCTAAGTTTCATTAAAAGCCCTTCTTGTGTTTCCCAAGACTCCCGCATCTGCGTCCTCCTTCCTTGTGTCTGCCATGACCGCAATGTCTCATTAATTCAAATATTAAGCTAAATAAGGACACATAAAATTCCTCATATTTGCATAATTATTCAGATTAACCAGATAATAAGTACAAATAAAGTTACTCAAAATTTCACTGTAATTTGTCAAGTTAAAAGGGAAAATAAATCAGTAAACAATGCAGTTTATGGTGCAAAATTGCAATACAAAAACGCTTTGAAAGTGTACCTCTGCATTTAACCCATTAAACAAGTGAAGCAGTGGGCAGGCAGGAACACAGCACCCGGGGAGCAGTGTGTGGGTATAGTACCTTGCTCAGGGTACCTCAGAGGTGCTTAGCAGTCTTGGGAATCTAACCCATGACTTTCTGCTCACAGTGTGAACGCCCTAACCACTATGCTGCCTCACATTTACCTGGTCATTACCTAGAATTAATTACCTAATTAATTGTAATAATATTTACCTTCTACCATTTTCAGATGTAATCAAACGAGATTCAACAAAGTAACAAAACTAAAAATGACTGAAAAGAGATAGACCTGAAGTGTTTTGCAGCCCCAATGTCACCACCCGCCTCCACTGAATTAAGCTAGATTTGGGGTTGCCCAGGTTAATCCACTTGAATGCCTGCCCTCACAACAAAAAGGACAGTAAATTCAACAAGATTGCGAATGAGATGCCAACAATTTTTTAAATCTTTTAGCATTTCATGAGTCCTTCAAAAAACCCTGCTTGCTCTGGCCAGAGAATGAGAATTAATATCCAGAAAGTCATGGCCACACATGGCTAGTGAAAAAGATGCTGGAAGCCATAGTTGAATCACACTGTTAGGTAAACAGTGTTGAATCAGAGCACGTCATCACCAATCAATGAATAATTCTGAACATTGTGTATAGATCATGTTGAAGCTAAAGATCGGCATCAAAATTATTCTAAGTCCCAAGACCTAAGAAATATTCTAATGAAAAGTATAGGGTGTTAAATTTGCTTAATTTGCTTATAACCACCTGATCATTGTGTCCAACGAAGGCCCAACTTCTTATCGTCAACCTATAGAAAACATGGGGAGTCTCCTGAACCTAATTTTTTTTATCCCTCCCTGGTTGTTTTCAACCAATAATTACAGATTATGTCATCTCTGATTCATATTTCAGGGTACACCTCCAGTTCTTCTTTGACCAATCAAATTTATGACTACTTTGCTTTATGTCACTGTAACTCCCCTTCTTATAGTTTTCTGAACA
>JBBJLS010032477.1:0-14413 GCA_037577275.1 Bryconaethiops microstoma
ACGTTGCAGGCAGCATAACGTTCTCCTTGTCTTCTCCAGACTCTTTCACGTCTATCACAGCTGCTCAGGGTGAACCTAACTAACTTTTTACTAATACATTGATTCATGGCTCACTCTTGACATTGACATCACCAATGTCTTTTAAATTAACAGCAACTTGGGACATTTTTCTGTCAAAGCCAGCATTCACGTGTCAGCTAATTTGTGCTGCAGTAGCTCTTCTGCGGGATCTAATCAGAATGAGCCTCATGTGCACATGACCTTGTCACCAGTTCATTGGACCACTTTTGGTAGGTTCTAACCACTGCATACTGGCAGCACCCAACCTGCCGTTTTGTAGAAACTCTGACATAGTCTTCCAGCCAGCACAATTTCTCAAAGTCGCTGAGATCCTTAAGCTTGTCTATTTTTCCTGTTTCCAACATATTTACTTTATAAACTGAAGGTTCACATGCCACAGAGAGATAATCAGTGTTATTCTCTTTACCTGTCAGTTATTTTAATGTTGTGACTAGTCAGTGTAATTGGTGCTTATGCTGTTACCTTTTGCATTTACCTGTACCACTCTCTGAAACCTCCTAGACTATTTCTCAGTAACATGAGTGGCAGAACTTTGAAGACAGAGGATGCTGAGTATCTTCTCCAGATGGACACTGAAGCAGAGCAAGCAGACAGTAAACCTCAATGTAAACTGGAATGTACAGACTTCACTATCACTGGAGTGTGCGGTCTCAGTTCAGGACCTTCACTGCCGGTAAAGACAGAGGCATTTGCTAAAAATGGCGAGAAGTGATATGAATATCAAATCTAATGGTTGCCTTTTTAAAATAAAAATAAATATGTTTTTCCTCTCTTACTCTCACTGTTAACCTGTCAGACATTGCCCCAACAGACATGACTTATATAAATATCAAGACCGAGGATCCAGATGATCAGACTTCTAATGGTACAGAATGTAAACTAGAGGTAGGCAGTGTGGCAATATTTTATCATGAACAAGATCAATTTAATCATGATACAATTTTCTGAGCTTTTTGTTGATGTCTGTATTTGAACACTGACAACCTGTGTGTTTCATTAAAAATAATTATTGGATTTACTGTACAGTTGGGTTTAGTGCAGTGCAGACACATATTATGTTTGAGTACAAATGAATGTATTCAGGGTTTCAAAAAACAAACAGATTATTTGATATCATGATACATCTTGTATATTGTGGAAAAGCCTACAAGTATCATCATATTTTTGGTTCATATTTCCCACCCCTAGGGTCAAGTGTCAGTGACTGGAAGTAACCCAGCCCCAGAGTTCTGTGAAGAATCAAATCAAAACTGTGGATATGCCAATACAAGTGAGTGCCTGGAATGCTGTTGTGGTAGAATTAATGTACACTATTTAGTGGAGCTACAGATATCGCACTTTTTCAGTTTTCTAAATTTTTTTTTTTTAACTTGCGATGTGTCATCTTAATGACAATGTAAAGACCAAAATTATACATTGCTTAGTAATTTGCTCTTTTTTTTACCATTCAATTGATAAACAAATTAAGAGTTCCACTCCAGAACATGGTACAGTCGACCCCCTGAAATTTGCGGGGTTTACGTTCCAAGAGCACCCGCAAATTGTGATGTGGTTAAAAAAAAAAAAAAACTATAAATGCCTAATTTTATGATCTAAACCCTAAATATGCCCCCAAATATGCTCCCGAAACACTTTAATTTCAGTTTTAACTCAGCTTAATACATTACCCTTAAAAAAATAATGTAAAGGTAAACTCGAAACTATTCTGATGCAGGAATGCTGGACTACATCTGCCAGAGATGCATTACAGGGCAGCAGCCAATCAGCAGCAAGGAGAAATGAAGAACTCTCTCAGATTGGCTACTTTCAAACCTCCCGTCTCTGGGTGCAGCGGTACTCCAAGATGCGTTTTCGTATACGGCTGCTGTGTTCTCTCTACAGTACCAAAACATTTATACAGTTATATTTTATATGGAAATGTAACTGAATTTTTGTTAATATTTATGTTACAAAAGTAGTCAATTATATTTTTCTTAATAATTTAGCACTAAAATGCTTGAAAAATTATATATTTCCATGAAAAAAAGCAAAGAAGAATGTGGAGGATTTTTGCAGTTTCCACAAACAATTATTAGTTTAGTTCTAATAAATAATCTGCAAACGTCTGAGGCCGCAAACTCTGAACCGGGACTTTGCGGGGGTACACTGTGTACACTAAATTCTCACTTTTTGCTTTTATTAGAAAGACTAAATGTCCAACAGTCACTAAATATGTAATAAATATGGCTGAACACATTATAAGCAAACTTAATTTTTTTACCTCCAGTAACCTTCCATCCTTATATGCGGATATTGTTATTAGCTTTCAGTGCCTTCTACAATATTCTACAAGTGTTAGACCTATTGTCTTCATATACAGTCACTCTGTTGTGCCACTTGGTGGTATCCTTATGACCATGCCCAGTCTCAGAAGAAGGTGGCAACAATCTTAGTGAAATTCTTCTGTGGCAGATATCAAGGCAAAGGAGAAAAAAGTAAGAACCCATATGTTTAAAATTTGATGTTTGATGATTACTAAAACGATTTTTGCAATTCTATCGAGCCAGATTGTTAATTACATTGACATGATAAATAAAGACGCACAGTAAGGAGAAATAGTTATGTGCCTTAATTTGGGAACAAATAAACAGTTTAGAAGGATATGCTTGCTTAATGTGTATTCAAATTAAACGTCAGGTCACTCCTGTACTCCGTGTCTCTATCTGCACTACTTCTGCTAAACATCTTCCAGAAATGGTCCACTTGAAAAATCCAATTCGATGCAGAGGAAATGACTTTTGTTTTTATCAAAAACATCTGCTTGTTCTTTGGCAATGTTCATTTTTATGGTTATTTTGTCAAAATGAGCCCAAATAACCAGAAATAAAAATGCACAAAAACTTTTTTTATATTTCTGGTTATTTTGGCTCATTTAGACAAAATAACCATAAATTAACAGATTGTTAATTACATTGACATGATAAATAAAGATGTACAGTGAGGGGAATTATTTACGTGTCTTAATTTGTTTAAATGACACAAGAAATGTACGTATAGCCCTTTTTGTGAATAATACGTAGGATTAGTCTTATTGCATTATTTAGCAAGTGAAGGGTATTACTTGGAACTAAATGAGCGTTCTAGCTAACCTTAATAAAATGTTGAGTTTTAAAAACATAGAAATTCATTTTGATAACACAATTCAAAATGAATTCATTTAGTTTCCCTGGCTTTAAAATCCTATAAGCACTAAAAACAGCATTAATTCAAAGAACAATCTTGATATTAATTTTGGAAACTAAGCTAAACCCATGACATAAATTATACACAATATGACTAAATAGTATAAGTTGCTACTGTTTGATTCTACCCCATGGTAACATGTACAGTCATCAACCTCCACAAAGCTTTGGTTAGAACTACCACAAGGAAAACATTCTTTCTGAAAATGTAGAAGCACTTTTCAACATTTTTAAAACATGCAGTGTTTGTTGTGTAAAATCTTTTGTGTAATATTTATGTGAATCTATGCTCATTTAGAAAGCACTGGTATTCATTATAATTAATTTGAATCATCAGAACCTGAACACTGTGATCACAATGCAAACTCTAAAAAAAGCAAAACTGGTCACACCCCAATCCAAACCTCAGGATGAATAAATAGGTGCATTCACATGTTTTGGAACAGTGGATCCCAAAAAGTGCAGAAGAAGATGGAAGAAGAGGAACAAAGCAGAGAAAAGGTGGAAAAGGTGGAGGAAAGAGAACAACAGTCTCCAGCAAAATTCATTCTACTTTAGTTAAGCTTGTCCTTGTCAATGGAATGTCAATGAGGGAAGCTGGGCAAGAAGTGCATCCAAATGTGAGCTGCTACACCGTTGCATCTATAATCCGGACCTTCAAACAAGAAAACAGGTAAACTGTTTCTGGGTGCCACTGCAAGTCTTAGTACCACTGTATACTGTACTGTATGTCACTATGTGGAACTAGGTAAGAAAAGACATTACTATATACTGTGTCACACATATATATATACTATATATACTCTATCACATATCCCTGGGGAGTTAAAAATGAAAGACCCTAACCCAACTCTGTTTTTGCAGAACTGATAGATGACACCCTTACGGAGGCAGACCTCAGCTTTTATCTGAAGAACAAGAAACTGTGATTGTAAACATGGCCACAACCAATAATGTAATTCGTTTAAGGGAGATTCAGAACAGAATAATTGAAGATCAGGGGGTTTTTCGAGGGATTGACCAAATCAGTATTGCAACCATTGGCCACATCCTGCAGTGCAAGAAATCTGCAATGAAACAAGTCCACAGGGTTCCTTTTAAAAGGAATTCGGAAACCGTCAAAGATAAGTGCTTGGAATATGTGCAAGTAAGTTCAATATTTTTAGATAGTATTTTTCATGATTTATAAAAAACACAGTATATATTTGCATGGAAAAGTTGGAACACTCCAATCTGTTGACATGATTTGCGCATAAGCACACATCCTCTACAAAAGGGAACAAAATGATGAGACTTTTGATGAGACCACATTGTATGTTTTCTTTTATGTTTAATTTAGCAAATAAACAGTCATTCTGTAGAGCAGCAGCCCCCAACCTTTTTTGCACCATGTAAAACAATATTTTAATGGACTGATATAGATACAAGTAAAGACAAAGTACGTTCGTTTTTTACTCAGTTTTGCTAGCTTGTGGGCTAAATTTTTGATGTACCATATCACGTGACCAAGGCCAAGACACGTGACTTTTTTTTTTTCCCAAAACAAAAGATCTATTTTATTGACTCTGATAATCAATAAAATACTTTTATTCTGTCTTTCTGTGCGGACCAGTACCAAACGACTCATGGACCGATACCGGTCCGCAGCCCAGTGGTTGGAGACCTCTGCTGTAGAGGATATGTATCTCTTCTGCCTTAGAATATCACCAAAATGTAATTTGACCAGCAAGGCTCAAACTTCTGTATACAGCTGTGTGCTGGCCTATATACCGTTACAACGGTGGTAATTGTTATGGATTTCTAACAACATATATGTATTCATGTTTTATAGAGAATATTAGAGCTGGAAGCCAGACACCCCGCACGAGTACATGTTGATGAAGCAGGATTTAACGTCACCAAAAGGAAGAAAAAGAGTCAGAAACGTTATTGGCCACCGGGCTGTTAAGGAAGTCCCTGGTCAATGCAGAGGCAATATCACTCTTTGTGCTGCCATCAGTCATCACAGGGTCCTCCAAAGACATGCCATCCTGGGACCATGAAATGTGGGTCGTCTCTTGGCTTTTCCCAGTGATCTTCGGGATAACATACTCCAGTAAGTGCAGAGGAAGCAAGGGCAGTCAGAGCAGACACACTATGTCATTATTTGGGATGATGTCAGTTTCCACCGTACTGCAGTGGTGTGTGACTGGTTCAGTGATAACCCTAGATTCTCCAGTCTCTTTCTTCCAGAGTATTCTCCATTTCTCAACGCCTTAGAGGATTTCTTCTCTGCATGGAGGTGGAAAGTATATGACAGAAATCCTTACGAGCAGGGGAGCCTTCTGCAGGTAATGGAGGAAGTGATATTACACTTGACTCGATCCAGGACTGGATAAAACATGCCAGAGTGTACTTTCCCCTCTGTCTTTCCAGGAATAACATTGTGTGTGATGTGGATGATATTATGTGGCCTGACCCAATCCAGAGACAAGACCTTGAGGAGTAGTAGCGAGAATGTGATTATTACCAACTATTCCTAATATTCCATATTTTGCATTGTTACAGAAACATATTTGGGAATTATTTTTAATACAGATTACCTTATTTATTTATATATATAATTGTAAAAGTATAATGGTGCAGGTCTTATGGTAGTGATCTTACCAGCATGCAATGGGTAGTCCATACACCCTTTGTCTTTAATGGGTTTTGTGTAGGCGTAGTTTAGATCAGGCGTGTTTAATCTTACTCTCCAAGGGCCAGTTCTATTGCAGGTTTTTATTCCAACAAATCAGGAGCACACTCAGTCAGACTGAGACAAACTGATTAAACAAGTGGCAGTAAGATAGCTCCTGATATTTATAATGAAAATCTGTCACCACAGTAACTCTGAGGATCAAATTGGATGCTCTTGATTGCATATGGAGGAACTAGGACAGATAAATGTACAAAAAAAAGCATAATTTGGGAGCTGATCATTAGTTAAAAATGTCAAAACCAATAATAGGCCTCTTGTAATCAGTTTTGCATGACTCATGGCCTGATTTTAAGTTTGTATACCAGAACAACCCTGCATTATGCATCTTGTTAAAAACATTTAATATTTGTAAAAAAGAGAATTTACAAAGAGTCTGTGCCCCTATAATGATGACATCCACTGGGGTCTGCATGCTACAATCTGTGATGGTTCTTAAGGGTGGGGATTGATTAATCCGTCCTAGGAAGAGAATGTTTTTGACTAGATTATTTGACAGTACAGAGTAGTTGGCTTTTTCTGTGAAAAAAAATGGCCAATGCTGAACCTGTTAAATACTTTTGGAATGATAACTGATCACATTTTTTCACTTATCAAGTTTCCTTAAAAAACTGATTGATTGCTCAGTTATTTTCATTTAAGATTGCTTTCTGCTGTCATTTTTTTCCCAAGCTTTTTCAGAATCACTTAAGGTTTAACAAGTTATGAGGTATAAAGTTATGTTGACATGAAAAGTCCATCTGTATTACAAAATGAAATGTTTGTTTTGTTTAATTATTTATTACTAATACTTTAGCTTACATGTTGTTGCCAGGAGTCCTAGGACTAGTTCAACAAACAGGTCTCCCATATTATGAAAATAAACTACTGCACTGTTGCTCTTTCTGTTGGCCAGACAAGCTCATCTCACTTGCTTGAGAAACATGAGAATGTTACTCATCTGCTAAATTTGCAGTCTCCACAATCTATGATCCATTTTATGAATTAGATTAGGATTCCAGTAACAATGACAATAGGACCTTGAGTTCCTTCTGTCCACAAGGGCTGACAGCCAACACCTGAGAAAAGAAGAACTATCACACAAATAAGATAAGTGTACACAGTTGACTTGAATGCAAAGACTAAGAACTGTATAGTGTTAACATCATTAGGGTGAGAAAATGTGTTTGGATTGTGAACAGTTATATGAACAAACGAGTGCATAGAAAGCTTCGCAACTGAAATGTATGATATTGGGTTCAGTCAATCAAGGCCCATTTTCTCATAAACGTTTGTAAAAGCAGTAAGCATTGGTTTATTTATAATTCCATTCACTTTATTGTAATTTGCACATGTACAAATGCTGTTCCTATGTAATGCATAACTGTATGCATTGTAGATGCTTTATAAACCATGTGAGAAATTGTTTTGGTCTGGCAGTTTTGTTTTCTGCAATTTCATTTGTTAAAACATTAGGTCTTCCTGATGATCTTAACGTAATGCAACATTTGCATTCGCATCAGGTCAGGTTCTTGCATTCTTGCATTTCAGCGTTAATCTCTCAGACGTGGTCTCTGCTGAAATTAACTTTGTGGAGGTAAAGACAGAGGATACAGATGAGTGTCCAGAAAACTCTACTGAAACCAGTCAGCTCTCTCTTGCCATTTTCAGCTGAACAGAAGAACCTGTGTGTAAACTGGAGGATCCAGTGGTTGTGGATGAGTGTTCTGGTACAAGTATTCAGTTCCAAAACCCTCAGAATCTCCCAACATACATTATAGATCTTCTGTTCAGCAGAGTGAGTACATCAAATTTTGTATGGTTGTGTATGTTGCATATTACACAATCCAAACACTAAAGTTTTGGAAAAGTTACATGCTGTGCTAACACTGAGTTGATTGTCATCAGTTATAAGTTGTGCGATGAGAGATAAGCCAAAGGTGCTTTTGTTCCACAGAGATGAAGAGAAAAGAGGAAAACATCGATAATGGCATATGGCAAGACCAAGCAAAAAAAAGCCAAACTACTGCCTTGAGTGTGGGAAAACCTTTGAAGCATTTAAATGTTTTTTTTTTTAAGAAAGTCACTAGCAAATTCACACATGTGAGAAGCCATACCAGTGTACTCAATGCGGAAAACAATTTAGGCATAGAGGAACCCAGCGAAAGCATCGCCAAATTCACACCGGAGAGAAGCCCTACCACTGCTCTCAGTGTGGGCAAGACTTCAGTTCTTTGGACAACTTGAAAAATCATTAGGTCTTTCACACAGGAGGAATGCCTTACCATCGCTTCCAGTATGGAAAATACTTCAGCCAATAAGGAAACCTGAAATCTGAATTCACAGCAGTGAGGATGATGAACTCGTTCAGGGAATGGGACTTTGGGGTAAATGGGGTTTCTTCTGGGTTTTTCACCCAGACCCATATATACTGAAAGTGTATTTCCTTGACAGCATGTGGAATCTCACCCACATAATCCAGTTTGATTTTAGAAGAGTAGTGTAAAGATTTGACAGTTTTACAAATTGTTCAAATCACATATAGTTTTCTCGTTCGATCACCTTCAAGGTTTGAGTGCTGATATCACAGTGAGTGGTTTATAATTATATTGTTTCCTATAAAATAACCAGGTTGGTCTTTGTGTTGGTCTAAAGTAAACCTTTTGGGTAATTATAATAATGTATATCATTATTAATGGTCTTATGTATGTCCCGTAGAAATCAGTATGTGTGTGTCCTAGAAATCCCCTAGAAAGAATTCTGTCTGAAAGGGGTGCGGTGGGAACCCCAAGGTGTCCCAGGGCACCAGAATGCATAAATGCAGCCCTGGAAACAGCACAAACCAATATACAGTTGGGAGACGGATATTTTCAGTGAAGAAATCAAAGATTTTGCGTAGATATCAATGTTGGGGAAAAAGGTGACTGCCTTTGAGGAAATTGTCTTGAGAAATGATGAATAAAAAATGTGAATAAGCATTTTGTTTTATTTATAGTTTAAAATGCTACTCGGACGTAAAAGAAATCAAGAAGTACATTTAATAACAGAATACTGAATGATGTGAAAAAATATACTGTGATTAATTTTGCACCTTATCCCTCAGTGTTTTCAGTTTATAAAACATATTCTCTTGCCAGTGGCATTAGTGGCATTACTAACTGCCCTAACCTTCTTTTGGGTTAAATTCTTACAAACTGGCCTGTAAACCACTTCCATCATGCTCTTTCGGCTGTTTCTGTTTCAGTTCAGAGTCTAATAAGCAGGAGTCCAGTAAGAGCAGTGAAGCCTGTGAGGAGCAGGGTGACCTTGAAGACCCGCTGCCCACTGGAGCTCAGCACATGAGGCAGCACCTCCATTACAATGACATAGACAAAGCTCCCTGCAGCCAGACCCTGCAGAGTGGAGCGTGCCAGCTGGTACTGAGGGGTGGTGTGGGTCTGCCGGAGGCTGATACCCAGCACTGCTCCCAGTGGACATGTGGCAGAAAAGAGCAGCAGGCAGCCGGTCACTGCAGCCCTCCGCAGCTGGTTCTGTGTGAGTTTGACAGCCAGGCTGAAAGCAGTTAACCCCTTACGGAACAGCAGGGCCAGATGGAGGTCCAGCCCCTGACCACCAGCCTCCTGCAGACCCACAGCCAAACCCTCAAAAACTGAGCACAGAGAGAGCGAGAAAACCAGCACAAAAACTCGGACAGTGGAGAGGGGGATGATTTCGGCGTGTCCTCCACAGCCAGTCCCTCTGTATGCCTCAGGACGCAAGTGTGGGTGGACACCGGAACCCATTAGCAGAGCTTCTTTTTCAGCCATGTGGTTCCCTGACTGTTCTCTGAGGGCTAGAACAACATGCTCGATGACCAGCACTAGAAGGAACCCCATGGCAAGGATGAACTCCGGAACAGGGAAACGAAGCTTTGGACAGAGAGCAGAGACACACTTTTTCTCAATTTCTGTGAAAATGAAGTTCATTCCAAAATCATCAACACAGCAAGGATTCAAGAGCACTTTTTAGTACATTAGGTACGGAGCCTTGGCTGCTTGGGTGAAGTGACCCTGTAGAACAAACACTGAAGACTAAACACTGTTTAACCCTTATATGTCAAGTTATTACTGTTTTGCTATATTTCAATGTTAGTTACATGATTAAATACATAAGTTCAACTTACCACTATATATAAAACAAATAGAACTGCAATGTAAATAACATTTTCTTGTACAAAAGTGTACTTTTACTGATAAATAGTTTCAATGTTTATTTTAAAAATGAGCCTTAAGGAGGGCCATTCATTTTTTCAGGGGAACTTACTGTCACCCCCAGGTTACTGAATGTCTCCGTCATTTCTGCCAGGTAGCTGGGCACCATGTTCAGCAAACAGCTGGCCAGAAGAACCCCCGCTGTGCAGCAACCAATCAGGTCCAACACCCTGTTTCGACGCTCTTTAGAAGAGCACAGGAGAGTGAGAGCAGGAACATTAAGATGCAACGTTTCTGTAGACATTTTAGAATAATTGTCAGTATATCTATTCAAATTATGTGCCTTGATATTTGGTCACAACTTATGAAATGTGATCCATTCCAGATAGTGATTTTATTAAACTTCATTATTAAGCTTTCCCACACATTTTAAAATCATTACTACTCCATTATGGACCCATTTAAAATTTCTGAATGTTTTCATTTTTATTGCTGCATGTTTGAAATGTGTTCATTTGTAAGCTCCCTTTATGCCATTATTAATGGTCAGGACCCACAAAGGACCACCAATGAGCAGAATGAGTGGGTACTATTTGGGTAATGGATCATTTTATCAGCACAGCAACAACACTGATATGTTTGTGTGCGTGTGTGTGCAGCCCAAAGTGAATGTCACACAGCGGTAATGCTGGAGTTTTTAAACATTTCAGTGTCGCAGCGGACAATAGTCCACCAAAAAAAAAAAAACATTCAGCCATGTGCTCAGAAACTGACCACAGAACTAGGTGGCCAGTACAAACTGTGCAACATCAGATGAACTATCATTAATAACTGTACATCTGCAATAGGTTAGATGGGACTTATGCAGTGGATAAGTGGACAGCAGCACTGCTATGTGTGATCTACTTTGTGAAGCAAAAACACACGGACATTTCACTAATGTCAGTATCACTCCTGTGCTGAGAACAATCCACCATCCAAAAAAACTTGTGGGGGTCCTTTTCAGCAATGACCTGGGTAAAGGGGGCTAACAAATGATGCAGAGAAAGATAGAGGTAGAAAGATAGACTACAGTCTGTAATTATAAACAACAAAGTGCACCTTAATGAAAGTGATGACAAAAACAACAACCGTGGATCCAAGGTAGGTGTACCTAAGTGGCGCACTAGTATATATATATATATATTAGGTGTTTTTTCACTTTTCTGTCCTCTGCTTGTTTGCTCTCTCACTATAGGTGGAGTGGGCTGTCAATCATAATTCCAAATGCCTTGTCATAGTGCAGAATTGTGGCAAAAAGGGGTGGAACCTACCATTTTAAACCTGCGTTGGCTTGCTTGAGTGCTGCTAGTCTAGATGACTGTTCAAGCATTTGCTTACACTCCTCTCGGGGATGTTGTTTGCTCTGTCTGCTTAGTGGTTTTGCTCACCATGAGTTTTGTGGTACTGTATGTGGTACTTTATGCAGGAACTAAGATAGAACAGTGAACTAATTACCAAATTACGAAGGTAACAGTGCACTAATTACCAAATAAAAATGTATTAGAGTCGTACAGATTTCCAAGAGAACTACATATTGACTAAGGAGTCTTTATCATTATTACTAGTTAATTACTGTAAACTAACGTCTTTGACTTTCTATTTGTATTTATATAAGTATTTGTATTATATGTAGTGCCCTGCATATATTAAATTCTCTCTCTCTCTCTCTCTAGCATTAACGCCATTGGGTGTACTTGGTCTGTTATAATGTTTAGGAGTGTGCTACGTGTAAAAATCCACGTGAATGCCAGGACCCAAGGTTTCCTAGCAGAACATTGCCCAGGGATTAACACTGCCTCTGCTGGCTTATCCTCTTCCAAAGTGCATTTTGGTATCATCTCTTCCACAATGCACACACGCCCAGCATGGGCACTCCGACTGGCCTGCAGTTTCGCAGCCCCATGCACAGCAAGCGGGAATGTACTGTGTGTTCCGACACCTTTCAATCATAGCCAGCATTAACTTTTTCAGCAATTTGTCCTCCAGCAGTTTTCAGGGGGATTTGGACCAAACGTGCTAGCCTTTGCTCCCAACTCACATCAGGGAGCCTTGGGCACCCCTGACCCTGTCGCCGGTTCACTAGTTGTGCTTCTACGGACCACTTTTGGTAGGTACTGACCACTGGACATAAACACCCCCACAACCCCTGTTGCTCTGGAGATGCTCTAACTCTAGTCATATAGCCATCACTATTTGGCTCTTGTCAAAGTTGCTCAGATCCTTATACTTCTCAATTCCCCCTGCTTCCAACAAATCTATTTTAAGAACGGACTGTTCACTTGCTGCCTAAAAAAATCTACCCTTTGTAACAAGATACCCAATGTAACAAGATAATTGGTGTTATTCACAATCAGTATTTTTAACGTTTTACAAAAGAATATCTTAATTCAACATTAAATTCCAATTAGCTTACCTGAATATAAACCACACCTTCCTGTTCCTTTCAGTACCCAGAGCAGAGCAAATCCACACAGCACTGTAGAGGAAAAGAGCAAGAAAATGGAGCCTAGCTCCAAGTCGAAGCCAGGTAGGCCTGCAGGTGGCACCTTTGCAGAGGCCATCTCTTCTAGGCTGGACACACTCACAGCCTCTGGCAGTTGCATATTGTCCACAATCTAGGCATTTCTCCCAGGTATAGAAATACGAAACCAAACAAGACAGAACATATATATATATATATATATATATATATATATATATAAAGAAAACAATTATATACCTCTGCGTTCAAACTGAGACCGTCAGGGTTAAGTGACAGCTGATGTGAAGTATAATGTGATGTAGCTCCCATCTCTAAATAGCATTCACTAGGATGTCAAATGTAAAACTGTACAATTGTAGTACAAAATGTAACATTAAAAAACACAATAAAATGTTATAAAAGCAAAGTCACATACAAAATGGAAGACTGATCCACGGACACTGGTTATAGACAGAATTGTGTCCTACCAACTACAGCATCCTCAGGTTTGATTTTAGAGTTTTTTAGCTCACCCTTTGCTGTGCTGAGTCACTGATGTGTTGAGCATCTAAGCCATTAACAATTTGTGCTTCTGTACAAAGTAACTATTTAAATAAACAACAAACAAACAATTTCTCTCCTAAATAAACAACAAACAATTTCTCTCCTTTCAGCCTAATGATGCTTCATTACCCACCCTCCTAATGCTGAGAAAGGATCTAAAAACAGCACAAGCACCAACATCTACGCCAGGTTTTATCTTAGTTTTATTTTTTTATTTTTAGCTCTACCTGTGCTGTGTTGAGGCGCTGGTGTGTTCCCGGAGCTCCGCGGTGATGTTTATGTTGGTGAAAGAAATGCGTTTCCCGAGTTTCTGCTTTTGTTCTCGTAACGGCAAAGTGACTCACCCACTCCGGGAAAGAGTGGGGCCAGTCCAGTACTGTTCTCTCCCTCAGCCCTAGATCCCTATGTAGTGACCTACGTTATAGGGAGCGAATGTGTGTTTTTGGTCAGGTGATGAAGGGAGCTGAATTACTGACCCTACTCGAAAATTATATATATTATATGGATAAAAGTATTGGGACATCCATGTTTTTCAGGGTTATGGCTAGATCCCTTACTTCCAGTGAAGGGCAATCTCCAACATATGAAGATAATTTGGACAACGACATGCTTCCAACTTTGCGGAAACAGTTTGGTAAAGGCCCTTTTCTATTCCACCACAAAGCAAGGTCCATGAAGACATGGCTGGTTGAGGTCGGTGTGGAAGAACCTGGCTGACCAACACAGAGCCCTGACCTCAACCCCATCCAACACTTTTGGGATGAACTAGAACAGAGATTGTGAGCCAGTCCTTCTCGTCCAACATCAGCATCAACTCATAAATGCTCTAAAGAATGAATGGGCACAAAATCCCACAGAAACACTCCAAAGTCTTGTGAAGAGCCTTCCAAGAATAGTGGAAGCTGTTTTGCAAAGTGGTGCCAACTCCATATTAAGTCTCTGTATTTGAATGCAATGTCCCATTAAAGTCCCTGTTCATGGAATGGGCAGTCGTCCCAATACTTTTGTCCATCTAGTGTACATTTACTGGAACGCGAAAACATTAGCTGTGTCCGAAAAGAGCACTCGTTCACTATGTAGGGCACTATGTAGTGAATCAGCCATTTTGTAGTGTTGTCTGAAATTCCAACCGTCAATT
>JBBJLS010032488.1:0-14413 GCA_037577275.1 Bryconaethiops microstoma
CTGTCATTATCATGTTGGTGTGTGACATTTACAACAAATCTGGCTGAGCAGAGGTGTGTGTGTGTGTGTGTGTGTGTATGTGTGTGTGTGTGTGTGAGGAAGGGATGGGTGATGTTCATGTGTGCCCATGTATATTATGTGGCTCTTTGTGGTAACACAGTAAAAAATGTGTCTCTGACTGGTTGGCCACCCCTGTGCTAAGGCATGAGCTCTACATGATCTCTGAAGGTGTGTTGTGGTATCTGGCACCATGATGTTTGCAGCAAAGTAGAACCATCACATACTTTCAGCACATCCCACAGATTGAGACCTGGGGAATTTGGAGGCCAAGGCCACACATTGAACTCTTTGTCATGTTCCTTAAACCATTCCTGAACAATTTTTGCAGTGTGGCAGGGTATGTGATCCTACTGTAATAGGTTACTGCCATTAGGGGACACTGATGTCATGAAGGTACAATGTTTAGGTTGGTGATACATATCAAAGTAACATCCACATGAATGTCAGGACCCAAGTTTCTCAATAGGACATTGCCCAGAGCATCATACTGCCTCTATGAATTTGCCTTCTAAATTGGGTGGTAGTAGCCTAGTGGGTAAAACACTCGCCTGTGAACCTGATGACCACAGAGTTGCAGGTTAAAACCCCCAATTTCTACCATTGTGTCCTTGTGTAAGACGCTTCACCCTCAGTTGCTCCAGGGGATCTGTCCCTGTAACTAATGATTGTAAGTCACTCTGTTTCCTGGAACCATCTCATCCTGGCCCCCAACACCCTGTCACCAGTTCGTGGTTTGTCCCTTCTAGGACCACTGTCTGTTGACCTTTCAGATCATGCATGTAACTTAGTATTTTATACTTGTGTTTTCAAAACAGAGGACACACTATGTGACTTCAGAGACATACTTTCATAGCAGCAGTTTCATAACAGCAGTTTCAGGTCAGTGTTGATGTAGAAAGTGAGCATCTGACATCTCTCTGATGCTGTAAGTTTATGGGTTTTTTTTAATAAATATTGATCTCGTCAGTATGATGATGTAAGTCTTAATGTTAGACGTCAGATGTGTGTGTGTGTGTGGTCGTCAAGTGCCAGGTGTAGTCAGGAGCTTCATTAGCTCAGAGGCTGGGTTGCTAGGTACCCACTGACATGTCCACCTGTCACTAGTTTATGTTAAAGGATATGATCAGTATCCTCATTGTGTCTGTGCGAGTGAGTGAAGTTTAAAAGGTCCAGTTGAGCCAGAGACTCGTTGTGTGGTCATCCATTCCATTGGTGAACTTTTCGGGAGAAGTTAAGGGTTTGAAAGAAGAAGAACGTATCATCCTCAATTCAAGTCAGGACAAGCTCGGGGTTTGAAAAAGAGTGAAAACCATATCACGCAGGGGTTTATGTGAAGAATGTTTGTGTGTTCTCCCTGCTTCTTCCTCTCCCTCTGTACCTACACAGGCATGAGCTTGAGGAAGTTATTCTCACTGAAGCGAGCAGTCTGAGCAAGCCTCGAGAAAGTTGCCCAGAGAAGAGGGTCTCCAGGACATAGAGTGATTGGGCCAAAGTATTGTTTATGTTTTCCAGAGAGAAAGTTCTCCGATGTTTTTGAAAGGCTAATCACGCTTTGCTTTATATGTTTTGAGCTTGCTCAGCTTGGAAAACTTGAAAAAAGGAATTAAAGATCCCTCTTGTAAACCACATTATGTTGCCTGCTGCTGCATCTTTTCCTGTAGCTCCCGTAACAGTATTATTTTTTATTTTCTCCAAACATTTTTTTGTTTAGAATTTTGAATCAAGTGTGGTAAATAGTGTATAAAACAATAGTGACATGCACATTTTACACAGACACACACCCACAAATTGTAAAAGCAATAACCAGAAAAAAAAAAAGATGTGCTCTCATTTTTTTCCATGGCTGTAGAGTGTAAAGACTTATTGTCATATTGACTGTCATCTTGAATCGAAATTAATTTGCATTGATGAGTAAGGAGTTCAAATATGTTAGAATGTTCATTGTTTAACGCTCCAAATCATACCAGTGTGATGCTATGTTTTAATGGAAAACAGCGGGCTCCACAGTGGCGCAGTCGGTAGCACTGCACCTCACGCCTCCAAGGTTGGACGTTTGAATCCGGGTCCTGACCTTGTGTGTTTGGAGTTTGCATGTTCTCCTCATGGTGGTGTGGGTTTCCTCCGGCATCTCCGGTTTCTCCCAAAGACAGGTGAATTGGGGATTCTAAATTGACCATAGGTGTGAGTGTGTGTGTAAATGATCCGTGTGCCTTGTGGGCGGCATTTTCTGTTTACTGACCAGCGCCTTGCTACACAAACTTGTCTGACTGAGCTTAAACATATGGGCTTCACATAGTTTGGTATATTGGTGTTTTACACTACATTGTATTGCTTAAGCAAAACACATTGTCAAGCAGGAATTCTTATGTAAATCCTACTCATATAAATCTTGTTGACAGTGTATTAACTATTGTCAATTCAGGCAATCAACTTTATTCTCATACAGAAGAAGGAGTCTGCAGAAGGAGTTTCTCGCTAACAAGTAAGATACCGTTTATAGCCATAAGTCCAGAGAAGCGAGACAAAAGCGCAGAGAGGGATTAAAGCACCATTAAACTGTCTGAAATTCATGATGATGAGAAATCCTCCTTAATCTGGAGCTTTTCTGAAAGACTTTCTAATTTTCTCAGTGTGCCATGTATTCTCTTATTTCTACATCACAAAGCTCCAAAAATAATCCACCATGAGGTAGCATCTCTCTCTCTCTCTCTCTCTCTCTCTCTCTCTCTCTCTCTCTCGCTCTCTCGCTTTCCTCATTTTGTTTTCTCCTCCTATTTGTGCCTTTTTCTGTCCCTTCTCTTCTCCATTTCTCTCTATTGCTTCCTCTTTTCTCTCGTCTCTTTTTTCTCTCTATCTATTCTCCCCTCTCCTCTCCCCTCCTCATGTCTTTCTTTTTGCCTCCTTTTGCCTTTGTCTTTCACTCCCTTTCTTTGCCTCCTCTTCCGTTCTCCTACTCTCCTCCTCTTTTTTCTCTCCTCATCTTTTTCCCTTTGCTCACGCTTTTTCACACTGTTCTTCTCTCTCAAATAGTAAATCGTAGTCAAACAGTCAAACAACTCCGTATATGGAAATTCCCGCAGATTGTGTTGATGCTCAAGGTGACAGATGTTAGACTGAGCTTTGTTTGGTGTTCCTGTGTCACACAGAACTAAAGTTATTGTAGTTTAGAAAACATGTTATAATAACCGCTACAGGGGTTTTAAAAATGGTGTCACAAGCAAATGCTCATAAAGAACAAAAATGCTCAGATTTATTTATTTCTTTAAATCTTTGAAGCCAGGAAAACTTCCAGGGTAGTTTCCTCCAACAGGTGGGTAGGAAAAACCGGCAGAGGGTGGGGGATCCGGAGAGCGACTGAGTGGCACCATACTGAGTGAAAGAGCAGCAAATGGCAAGCGTGTAGAAGACCAAAAACCAGTTTTAGACTGTTTTACACTGTTTTTTTAATTGTTGAAATTAGATTTTTCCTAGAGTTCTAAGGGTTATCCCTCTCTCTTTCCTCTTTCTTTGTCCTCCCGTTTTTCTTTCTTTCACTTTTTCTTTTTCACTATCCTCCTTTGTGTGTGTGTGTGATTTTGATTCTGATCTAATGTCTTTTGTATTCATATTGTCCCAAGTATATATGAAAGTATTGAAAGTATTATGATATTAGCTTTTAGAAAAACCATACATGAAAACCATAATGTAAGCAGGTTTGGTCTCTATCGAAGCACTGTTGAAAGCACCATCAACAGCAACTGTTCAAATATTATCAATCCATTGGCTAGACAAGCCAAAGACAGGAATCATAGGAACCATTTTTTTGTTCAGTGCTGTAATAGCTTGATATGTCAGTTGAAAAGCAGGACAGTCTGCTACAAAGTCTGCTACAGTCTGCATTGCACACTGTGTGTAGGGCAGCAAGTGCAGAGACAGCTTAAGGATCATCATAATAATCATAATAATCATGAATTATTAAAGATAAAGCATAACTACAAAAGGCAGCTTTAGCCTAGACTATGCAATTTATACATAATTGCTTGAAATAATGAAATGAATTATGGTTCCCTGCATCTCCCTTTGGTTTGCTTGACTACAACAATTTTGGAAAGAATGGATCCAAAAAGGCCAGAGGCCAGGAGACAGAGACGGAAAAAGTTCATTATTAAAGTATTAGAAAATTTGCCTAAACCACGCATATGGCCCTCTTGGGCCAGTATCCTATGGTGAGAGAGTGACAATGGGCCAGACTCAACTGATGTGGTAATAGTAATGTTATTTATGCAGATATATAATAAGCTGACCTTTTATTGCATCCTTTTTTAGTGCATCCTTTTTTTTTTATCTGTTTATAAAATTACAGTTTAGAAGAAAAAGATGACGCTTTGGAAAGACAATTCATAACAGCAGTATTTGCAATGTTTGTAAAGTTTTGTGTTAGTTCCATTTTTCATGTGTGTGTGTGTGTGTGTGTGTGTGTGCCCATGGCAGCGTATCATCTCTCTCTCTCTCTGGAGGCACTGTCCTGGTCTGATTAATGGGCCACGGTTCACCCACCTTGAGGCAAGCAGAATGTTTCTGTTGGCTCTCGGATGAGTGCCACCAGCATGTCCCTGTTGCAGACACAGGAGCCTCCTGCTCTAAGTGTATTTGGGCCAGCCTGATTGCCTTGCTCTCAGAAAACTCCTCTGAGCAAAACTGGCTCTGGTTTGACCCCTGCAGGAGGGCCTGGCAGCTCACTTCCTCCTGAGCTCCAGCACACTGGGGAAACAGCCATGTGGCCATCTGAAGTGCGTCACCAAAAGAGGGCACACATAGGTCCACTAACTTCATGCCAGTGCTAATTTTACTTCAAATGCACCAGTCTGCTGTTTCTGCTGAGATTCTGATCTGTAGCCTTTGTTCTCTTTATTATCTCAATTAAAATGAGAATAAACTCTCAATGTCTAAAAGAATTCAAGAAAACTACATAGAATTATATATGCTTATGAAAATCTTATATATAAAAGAATATAAAAACATATATAAAATGTATGAAAGAGAGCATACAATTACAAATCTATACATGTATTTACAAAAAATGCCATCATGCCATCTATTGTCCTGAGGACAGAAAGTATTATTGAAAATAGGCCAAAAAGATTAGAAAATGTATGAAAGGATATTCAAAAGGAAGCATCAAATTGTACATTATGAATTGAGCCTATTCACACACAGATTAGATGTAAAACATTCAAGATTCTGATCTAATGTCTTTTAATCATATTGCCCCAAGGTATATATATGAAAGTACTGAATGTATTATCTAATAGAACTGAAATGGGGTTTAGTTATTGACCCTTCATACTGTCCACTGAAAATAGAGAAAAACCCTTAGGGCTTCTATGCCTTCATGTAATGTTTAATGATTTCTCATTTTATTGGAAACGAGTTAAGATTTTGAAATGCACAATGGGCAATCAGTATTTTTCCCCCTGTAATATGTGGACAGAAACAGTTAAGAAACATTACCTGCCCCTTTGGTTAGGCCTTGGAAACAACCAACAATGTAGGGATGCACTTTGGAATCAACAAATCATATTTACATTTAAGTGGCATCAGTTTTATAAGAAGAAATATGTCCTTTTAGGTCTTTTAAAAGTCCTAGGCTGAATCTCAGCTCCCTATGGCTCCATACCCCCAATACCTCATCATGGAATTCTGCGAACCATATGAAAAATGTTATATATCATTACTGAAGATTTTCATCTGGGGCCTGACACACATGCCATATAAAAGAGCCGTTTATTGAATAGTTATGGGGTATAAAGGAGGCTGTTTCTATTTTCTAACCTCTGACATTTGGAGTGATCTAACTGGAGGGCTTTTTCTGGAGCTTAATGTTAATGAAGGCTTGTTTTTTGCCCTTTATACAGTGGGTTTTATTTTGTCTCATGTATATATGCTAACGCACCATTTGTATATCTGTGTGGATCTCTATCTGGAACTCTGAATTTAATCTCTCTAAGGCGGTTACAACAATAAATCAGGTTTACCGTCATGCCAGTTACCTGCGAAAGATTTTAGCCTTTAGAAAAATCATACATAAAAAACCATAATGTAAGCAGGTTTGGTCTCTATCAAAGCACTGTACTGAAAAGTAACTAAAACACGCACATGATCCTCAACATGGAGAGTGATACACAACGGGCAGATCAGGAAGACCATCAAGAGCAACTGTTCAAATATTATCAATCCATTGGCTAGACAAGCCAAAGACAGGAATCATAGGAACCATTTTTTGTTCAGTGCTGTAATAGCTTGATATGTCAGTTGAAAAGCAGGACAGTCTGCTACAAACATGTGCATTGCACACTGTGTGTAGGGCAGCAAGTGCAGAGACAACTTAAGGATCATCATAATAATCATGAATAATTAAAGATTAAGCATAACTACAAAAGGCAGCTTTAGCCTAGACCATATAATTTATACATACTTGCTTGAAATAATGAAATAAATTATGGTGCTCGGCATCTCCCTTTTGTTTGCTTGACTACAACAATTTTGGGAAGAATGTATCCAAAAAGGCCAGAGACAGGGAAGAAGAAAAAAAAGTATTATTAAAGTATTAGAAAATTTGCTTAAACCACGCATATGGCCCTCTTGGGCCAGTATCCTATGGTGAGAGAGTGACAATGGGCCAGACTCAACTGATGTGGTAATAGTAATGTTATTCATGCAGATGTATATTAAGCTGACCTTTTATTGCATCCTTTTTTAGTGCATCCTTTTTTTAATCTGTTTATAAAATTACAGTTTAGAAGAAAAAGATGAAACTTTGGAAAGACATTTCATAACAGCAGTATTTGCAATGTTTGTAATGTTTTGTGTGTTAGTTCCATTTTTCATATTTATATTTGTTTGCATTTATTATATAAGTTAGGATAAATTAAATTGATAAGTAAAGTATAATTCTATTATTTATTTTATAGACAAAGATTGCACCCACACATGATTTTGTGGGTGTGTGTTTGTCTGTTCTATAGTTTTATATCTCATTTTATACTGAGATTGTATTTTTCTAATTTGTAGCATTGATAATGAAAATATATAGACCATATGCATGTGCAGTGATGATCAGTGAGGCTCCAACCGGTATTAGCTCTCCTAGTTGAAGCTTATCCATCTAATCCTCATTCTATTTCACTTAGACATCATTTATTTAAGTATTGATTTTAATCAGAGTGTGCTGAGCTGCTTCATCCACACTGTGGATTGTGGGCAGTGTCATACCTCACACATTCATGACACACACACACACACACACTTAAACCTTAGATCAACAATTCTCTGGCCAAAATGATGTATCCTTCATGACATGTAGCATACAGCAATGAAGGAAGTGACAGATTAATGGATTTGCAGTGGAACACCTGGCAGCATCATTAGACCGTTTATCATTTTACATGACAGAAATTTGAATAATTTCTGTTCTTTGCCCTGCTTACACTTTAAGTGGAAAAAATCTTACAATTACCTAAAATAGGGACTCTAAAATATCCCCCTGAATATGGTACTCTTGTGTTGTTTCAGTAAAGTGAATGAATTAGTACATCTGCAGTCAAAGCTGCTTTTAGACTTCACAGAGAACATGGCTTCCCCTAAAATGGAATCAGTGAAAAGGCGTTAATCTATGTGTAAGTTATTAAATATATAATAACCCAAACAGCCCAGTGTGCCATCTGCAGGAGAAGATGCATATTAATCTGATAGAGACCATATAGAGGAGTGTCATTTTCCACAAAGTATTTGTTTATGACTGAATATCCACCCATGAACCCAGTTGCTAACAGCAGAAATAGAGCACACGTTGTATTATATAAAATAAAGAATTAGAGATTTACAGTAAGAATCAGATTATATAATAGCGGGCAGTTCTTCCCTGGAGGGCTGTGCTGAGCATCAATTGCAGAGCAGGTATTAAATGGTATTAACCATTTAAAACAGCTATAATAGCTTCCTCTGGCTGTGTGTGAGAGCATTCTGATGGGTTTGAGAGCACTTTCTCCATCCAGGATGCCTGAAACATTTGGCAAATGTCTTTACAGTAAACAAAGCATATGCCATCTTATCTGATGTGTGTTAAAGTCCTACAGAAATATTCCAGTGTAACAGTATTGTATCACTAGGGATGGGTCACAAGACAGTACTAAATTGGTACTTGTTCCTCACTGGTTAGTACTGAATTATGGATAAGCTCCTCGACAAACAGTGCTGCTGTTGCTATTTATGCAACATTAGTGCATTCTGAAATAGCTGGGATTTTTAAATATAAGCATTAAGCAGTGTCAATGTCAATATTAGTAAAATCTTACTGATACCCATCTGTAATCAAAACTCCCCTATAATAGAAGTAATTGGGAAGTGTTTTGTATATAAGACTACATAAATCAAATTCAGTTCTACTTGAAGCGACAACTCTTGCACTTCAACAACACAGGGCTTAGAGAGTGACAGAAAGTTCTAATGCAGTCGTTCTTTTGAATGCTTACACACTGGAGAAACATTGTAAAAAGTAATTCCGGTCACTTTCTAGGTTCCCCTGTTTACTGGTATCGATACACAATCAGTCAAGAGCCTATGAAACTTCCACTCCAAAAATTCTTCCCTTGTCCCACCTCAGAATTACTGGTCTACAGCTTAACTTACAAAGACTGAAGAATTTATGAAAATGCTCTTTCACAAGAACATTTACTGGCAGTTGCAGCAGCGGCCCATTCCTTTCCATTGCAAAAGTCAGATTTTCTTTTTTTTTTTCAATGAAAGTATCTGGAAATGCCAAAATTATTGTATGTATTAAACATATGCTATTGATGCACCAGACTGAGGTTACAAAGTGCTACAGAATCCCTAAAGCATAAGCTTTACTGATTTCCACAGTGCCTTGCAAAAGTATTCACCCCTCTTGGCATTCTCTCTATTTTGTTACCTTACAACCTGGAATTTAAATGGATTTTCAGTTTGATTTTAAATGATGGACCTATAAAACAAACTACAGATTAGTGAGGTTAAAAGGAGAAAAAAACTTGTTTTAAATATTCTAAAAAAATGTAAAACTGAAAAGTGGTGCATGCATATGTTTCCACCCCATTTGCTTTGAAGCCCCAACCACTACCTTCAAAAGCCACTTAATTAGTTAAATAAGCCCACCTGTGAGCAATCTAAGTGTCAAATGATCTCAGTATATATACATTTTATTCTGAAAGTCCCAGAGTCAACACTGGTGCAACACCACTAAGTAAGGGCTACCCTCAAGCAAGTGACAGTATGAAGACCGAAGAACTCTCCACACAGGTCAGAGACAAAGTTGTGAGAAGTACAGATCAAGGTTGGGTTATAAAAAAATATCACAAACCCTGAACATCCCAAGGAGCACCATTAAATCCATTAGAAAATGGAAAGATTATGACACCATAGCAAACCTGCCAAGAGAGGGTCATGCACCAAAACTCACAGACCGGGAAAGGAGGACATTAATCAGAGCCATCCAACTTGAAGGAGCTGGAGCAGTTTTGCCATGAATAATGGGCAAAAATACCAGTGTCTAGATGTGCCAAGCTTGTGGAGATGTATGCGAAGAGACTTGTCACTGTAATCGCTGCAAAAGTTGGCTGTACAAAGTATTGATTCTGGGAGGGGGTGAATAGTTATGCACACTCAGGTTTTCTTTTTTTGTCTTATTTCTTGTTTGTTTCACAATAAAAAAAATTGCATCTGCAAAGTGGTTGCTGTGTTGTGTAAATTAAAAGTTACAACCCCCCCAAAATTCCTTTTAAATTCTAGGTTGTAAGGGAATAAATAGAGATAATTCCAAGGGAGGTGAATATTTTTGCAAGGCAAAAATATATAATGAACATATTTCCTTCCATTTCCCCCACTGAATGTTTTGATCTCTGATATGTATATGTTCCTTCCATCATTTTTCATCTGTGGTCAAAGCTGATATGCTCTCAGATGCTGAAAGAACTTCAGACTTGGGCTTGAGTGGATACTGTGGCTCCATATGGGATTCCCTGCTGCATTTTTTCCCTTTAGAAGTGAGGCATTGCTTTGGTATCCGTTTTTTTTTCTCTTTGCAGGAGGAGATCGTTTGCATTGGAGAAACTAATTTTCAAATGTATTGCTTAAGCTTTTGCTCTACAGCTGTATTTGAGCTTTCTATGAAAAGATGATAGTAGAGGGTGCTTGAAACTTGAATGTTAGAAGCTCTCTAGGTAAATATTAGCCATTCCCACTGTATGTTTGTTCATAATAAACTATAAAGTGCACATCACTGACTTTCTACACGTAATTGCTGATTTTTCAGAGAGTGAACAAACCAAAAGTTCTCCCCAAAGCTGAATGTTCAGGGGAATATCTACTTAAATCACTGCTCATACTGTAGCACGATTCTCTGCATTTAGATGAAGTCATACATAATGCACACTTACTGCCTCTAATATTAAAACATTTCAGATATGATTTATGACAGACTGTTATTCTTGCTGTTCACAGATGAGTGTGCTCTGATCTATCCCTACTGTAAAACAGCAGAAGTTAAATTTACATTAGAATTCTTGCAAAGTGATTGGTACTCTTGCAAAAATTAGGGCAAATAATAATTTTTTTGTGCTGGATCTATTTAGAATGTACAGTTTCTGTATGTCTTTCTATTTGGGGTATATGCATCTTTATAATATACAGTTTAACCCAGAAATGCTGAAACATTTTTATGGTGAGGTGGTGGCAAAGTGCGATGCAGGACAGAGGACTGAAAAAACAAAATGATAAATAAATGATGTAGGTAGGTTTCAAATAAGGTTTTAAAAAATATATCTTAAAATAACATTATGCTATATTTTGTTGCTGCAATACTTGTTAATATACTTTGTGAAGGAATGTTAATATACTTTGTAAAGGAAAGTAAGAATTTAATATGGGCTTGTTCTCATTCTCAGTTGGATTAGAGTAACTTCAAAAACATTAAAATCAAAGGCCAACTTTGACTGTAGTGGTAATCATTGACACACAGATGCAGGAATGGACAGATAGATAATGTTTAATCCATACGGTTTGATCACAAAAAAGGGATAGACAAATCAACCCCAAAACATATCTACAAAAAACATAGAGTGAAGCACACACACATACACACACACACACACAAACTCAAGCACAGGCTCACTACAGGGTAAACAGCTTGAAAGCTGTTAAAAGTCACTGGGCAAAATAGTAAAACTCTCATTCAAACCAAAGTAAAACAAGATCAGTCTTGGAACATGAGCCTGGCTTGGTCATGCCAGCAAGTCAGCATGCACTCTGTGAACCCAAACACAGGTTAGAATGACGGTGACACAACAAAGACTTATGGGTAGGCTGGCTATAAATAGGTAAGACATAAAGTAGATAGCAGGTGAGGAGTGTATCTAATCTGGTTTGAAGAAACTAGGTAACAAGGAACATAAACAAGCCAACCAATAAAAAACATTTTAAACAGAACATGTAACTTAAAGGGAATACTGTCACAGACGAGAACGGAGCCGACTGTAGACGCCCAAGTGTAGCGTGAGGGAAGGACCCAATCGCGGATACAGACGAAAGAGCTGGTAACTCACGCGAGTTGTTATAAGAACGCTCCCAAGAGGAGTAAGGGTTCCCACCAAAGGAGCCCGCGCTCTTACACGTACACAGAAAGAGGTATATAAGAAGGATCGGAGATCCAGAGTACTTACGGTACCGTTGGAATGCGGGTCGACACGGCTTGAGTAACGAACTCAAAGTCTGTGTACAGACTTACCTTTTCTTCCTGGTTATATACCTACTGCGTGACGTCACGTGTTCTGGTGCGTGTGACACTTTCCTTATGATACCTGAAATAAACTAAATGAATACTAGCAAAATAAAAATATTTTTGCACTTGTCAAACTAACCAAAATTTAACTGAAATTCAAAACAAACCGAAAAACTAAATAAAAATAAAAATAAATGAAAATCTGTAATAACTCAAACTATTGCTCTAATCATGTTGACCACTAGGTGTTATTAGATTTTATTAAAATCAATCCCACATTCTGGATGCTTTAGCCGATCTATATCGTATTGAAGACCGGGGCTCATGCAGGACGAGAGAAGGTCAGTCGTTTCCCTGAAAAATGCTGCACCGCAGAGGCAGTCTCTGCATGCTGAGGGCGAATCCTCTCCCTGCTGGCTTTTTAACTTAAAGGCTCCTTCTGAAAAGCTGCTCTTTTGCCTTTATTGCAGGGGAAAGAATGGAGGGACCAATCCGCATCCCACATGCGGGTAGAAACAAAAGGCCTTCGACCCTGCCGGCCAGGCTGGAACGGGGCCTCCAAGGTGAGCGGTGGAGGAGCCCGGGGAGAAAGGGCCGCTAATTAGCGCTGAGTGAAATCCTAATGGCTTCCTATTGTCCGGTATTGACCGCCTGCAGAGGGGAAATGGTCCTGTGTAGGCCGCCGTCACACACACATGTCGAGTCATTGTGGTTCATCTTCGATCATACCGAGCTTTTCAGGCCATCCGGTTGGACACTCAAACATTTAAATGTCAGAAACAGCTTGATTTTGGGGTTAAATGTGAACACGGATCAGCATGTCCAGCCCTCAATGAATATGCATGTCCTTATAATGGGACATAAAGACCAGTAGAGGTCTGCTCTTAACTTTAATGCAGGTAAAAGGCTTTTATTCCATATTTTTTAGAGCTGCACGCTATGAACAAAATATCTGTTGTGATTTTACAGCTATGTATTGTGATTGATATTAAAGAGAACGTATCATCACTTTTCTGCCATTAAAAAGGTATAAATCCTGTTTCAAATGGCACATTTACCCCACCCACTCTATACGGTCCACAAATGGAAAATAAGCTTCAAAAACAGCCTGTCTTCAAATCATAGTATTTGTGATGTCACAAAACCTTATATTTGTGTATGTGTGCTTCCACTAGCAGCTCTGGTTTTTTCTTACAGTCCAAAGACCTGCATGTGTATATATGTTTCTGTCCTGTTTTCCTTTCACCCTATGAGTGCTGGGACAGATTCTAGCTTGAGATCTAAAATGAAAACTTGGTTTTCTTAGAACTGATCCTGTACAACATCTAAAATTTGTGTTGGAGATCAAAGTCAGACAGTTTTAGAGTCAAGGAATTAAACATCAGATCAAAATTACACCAACAGGTGAAGTAATTAATAAAACATGTAAATGTGATAAATAATGTAAATGTAAGTAATTAAAAAATGACCAGGCAATCAAAGGAATGCAGCACTGAATGGACTTAGTTGAATGAGAGGGCATTAACAATGTACACGTTACAATTGTGGAAAAATCAATGCATTATGTTTTCTGTTGCCATTTGCAAGGATTTAATTGTCAAAATAGCTACATTTCTTAAATGAAGAGTAATTTACCCAGAGTAAGCCTTGACTAAGTATTGCAATTTAGTCCAAGACTAAACTTAATCAATGTCTGCAAAACCAGCCCAAAATTACATGACATGAGATTAAATGAAAAGGGTTCAATGAGACCCTTATGTAGAATTTGTGGAAGGTTTTTCATTAATTTGTAATTAATCAGGACATAAATGCTTTAAAATCATTAATAAATAATGATTCAGCTAATAAATGGGTAATAAATAACAAAAATTAGAGAGCAGCCATTGTATCCGATAAGTGTAAAGGTGTGATGAAGCTGAAGGTCTAATTAGAAACTAGCAGCTGTCTTTTTATTTATGTGTTATGACTTTATTAAGAATGGTTTATAACCTAATTAAAGACATTAATAAACCCTTTATAAGGGTTTATTGATGGGTTATTTAAGGGTTATTTTTGTAAAGTGGTGCCTGCAAAGCAGACTCTTCTACACCCAGAACCAATGAATATTCATGTCTTTAGAAACAAAGGCGTGTTTTCATTGGACGTCACCTGCATTTATTTGTTGAGTTCTGTGTGTCCATGTTAGCTACAGTTTGTACCACAAAATAAAAGCTTTACCTGTGTGATTTAATGTGCTTTAATGAGGACAATGATAGTGTGAAATACTTGGAGTACTGGAATAATGTTTAATTATAAAATGCACAGTTTATAAAACTGTGGTTTGAAAAAATGCAGAATGTCGCTGTAAAAAAGTGCAGCATTTTAATCTAAAAAAAAGTAGATAATCTTGGCTGACATAAGAAATCATTGACATGAAGTAAAATTATTATATATTTCAGGTATAAAGTATATTTAAAGTATATATTATATATATATATATATATATATATATGTGTGTGTGTGTGTGTGTGTGTGTGTGTGTGTGTTTGTGTGTGTGTGTGTGTGTGTGTGTGTGTGTGTGTGTGT
>JBBJLS010032547.1:0-14410 GCA_037577275.1 Bryconaethiops microstoma
CCCTTTCTCATGATTGGATTCACCTGTGTATGTAGGTCAAGGGTCAATGAGCTTACCAAAAAACGTTTGTGTTCCAACAAATAGTGCTATAGTTATTCAAATCAATAAAACGACAAGGGGGCCCAAATTTATGCACCTGCCTAATTTTAAGTAACTATTGCACACTTTCTGTAAATCCTTTAAATTTAATTTCACTTCTCAAATATCACTGTGTTCATCTGCTATATGATACATTTACCTGAAATTGCTGATCCAAACAACCAATGATTTATAAAAAAAAAATCATGAAATTATCAGGTGTGCCCAAACTTTTGCATACCACTGTATACATATATGTGTACTATGTCCCATATATGTAATAATATTAACTATCTTGTCCTCAGGAACCAAAAATAAATGTCCTGTAAGTTATGTCAGGTCAAAAACAAACACACAAATATTTCACTAACATTTATCATTTGTTTATTTAAACCATAAAAGCAAACCAACACACAAGTCAGTCATAAACAAACTGCTATTCAGAAGACATGATCATTATCAGATAAACATGAAAAATGTGCGAGAAAACACCAGCAGTCGATTAACAGGGTTATTACAGCCGATACTGATGACGCTTCAAACACCATCTAAAGGCTTTAAATGGAAGAACTGCGGATTTACCAGAAACCCCTTGACTGAAGCCTTCAGCTCGCTGGTTTTCCAGGTGCTAAACGGCTCAATATATCAGACCTGTAGTGTTTCAAGAGCAGGTGGACATCTTGACTGCAGGGAACATTAAAAGTATTTAAATATAACATTAACACTTCAGTGTGCACATAGTCACTCCAGATGCAACAACATTACGGGACAAGACCGATTTACGTGCTGATAAAACACCACATGTAAAGGCATAGTCTGACCAAACAGCTCTTACATGGCCATTAATTAATTAAACAGCAATGGTTGGCCATTCCTTCACCGCTGTACCTCAGTTTAGCCACTAGAGGCCACTACAAGTCACTAAAAATATGACAGTACACTTCCAGATCCACAAACACACACATACACACGCACACGCATACAAGCTATCTTAGCGAAACAAAATGAACCAGAAAAATAAAACGCATCCTTAGCCAATTAAACGATAACTAACGGCTTTAAGCGATAGTTTGGTAAAAAAAAAAAAAAAACAAACAACAAAAAAAAAATTGCCTCTTAGCCCAAAAATAGTCCATCAGCAAGGACATTAATTATTAATATCGAACAATATTTAACAACTAATGACATCAATATTATTTCTAACCCCAATCTCAACAAGATTAGCACAGAGCCTTTTCTGGATTTGGCTAAAATGCTGCAGAATAAAGCCTATTATCTCCATTACACATCCAAAACACTCAGGACTATATAAAAGATATAAAAGTGTAAAGTGTCCATTTGTCATACGTGAACACAGCACAGCACAAAGTGTGAACGACGTGAATTTCCTTCTCTGCATTTCACCCATTCACCAAGTGAAGCAGTGGGTAGTCAGGAACACAGCGCCCGGAGAGCAGTGTATGTGTATATGTTATAATAAAACTCACACTACTACTGTACCAGATGAATCCACACACGCCCCACTGTTACACGACTAATGAAAGCTTGAAACCCAGATATTTGCAATACGTAAATGAGCCCCTAATCAATCACAGCGTTTCTGACAGGGTGACCAATCACAGCTCCAGGTGAGTTACTGGGTTTTCTGATGAATCATGGTCTTCATGGAATCCAACAAAAGTCCAATTGTTAACCATTATAGGTTTTGGTGGACTGTTTCATGAATGGGCGGAGCTAAACTGCTGTAGCCACAATAAACATCAGAACAGACATCATAAAAATGTATTACTTTTGTAGCTCATTTTCCATATATGGACTGTATATAAAAGAGGAAAGTAAAAGTACCACTGGAATTTTTTTTTTTTTACAGACTTTAAGCCTTTTTAATTCTGGAAAAGTGATTATTTGGGCCCATTAATATCTTGAAAGGCATCGCAATCACAATATGTAGCAGTAAAACCAAAGTACTGATATTCCGTCTATATCATGACCACTGTTATCAACAAAAAGGAACTAAATTAAGGACTGCAGTGTATTTATTTATGCAATGCACTTTTCTAGCTTCTCCATCATGTTCTAAAGCAGTTAGCCCCATGCTAGCTGGTGGGGTATGATCTTTCATTGCTTGCATTAGCCTTGTAGCGCCCGTCTTAAAACGAAAGAAGGAAAATTCAGATACTGCAACACGTCGCAGCTAACTGACCATTTTTGTGTTAAGGGTGGGTATGTAAATGTGAGATTTTCACCAAACTATCGCTCTGAGACAAATAATTTGAGGAGAAACAGTAAACGTGGAGAGACGAACAGTGCTGTGTGGATTTTTCTCTCACACTAAAATTCACGAGTTTTTCCCTATAGAGCCTAACAGGCTTCATTAAATGTTAAATATTGCTATAGAGTACAATACTGTACAAGAACACTTCTTTAGCATTACGAATACAGACCCTGCCTCCCTCCCTCACACTCACTCACTCATTCACAAATCACGCGCGCGCACACACACACACACACACACACACACACACACAAACTTTCTTTTTACAAACTGCCGCTGCTGCCGGCCCCTGTGTCATCCTCTCCCTTTTTGAGTCGTTTCTTGGCTCTGATCTCATTCATGGCTTCCTCGATGGAGCGCGTGTCCCTCTTATTGGCCACGGGGACTGTTTGGGTAGGACAAAATGTGGAAAAAATGCTTTCAAACTAAGTATAAAGGACGGACAGACAGAGGTAAAACTCCTAGTGCAAAAACATTTCACACCACAGGATTATACCACTGATCCATTTATTTTACAAACCGCAGATTTGTATTCAAGTTAAACATTGAAAAGTAGTTGAGAAAATAACTATAAATGAAAATTTGTCAAGTCAAATTCTAGACTGTCCTTTAATTTTAAATGCACTTGTTCAATGTTTCATTACTTAATAGCTCATTAAATAACACGTATAATTATATTAGGTGGCTTTTCTGTAGGTCAGAGGTGATGGAAAAAAAAAAGTGTGACATTTTCTGGCTGAGGATAGCCAGGTTATGATCAGGCTGAATTAAGGTTATATTGAGTATTAGTGAAGTCGTACCACAGCCGTAAGCCCGGTTGGCCTCCAGTGTGTGTGCGGCGTCTTTAGCAGCAGAGGTGCCGATCAGGTGGCTGTACTTGTCTCTGTAGTTGGAGCTGGGGGACGGGGCTCTTTTCTGAGTGCGACCTGCAGCTTCTTCCTCCAGGGCAGCCTGTTCCTGCAGCACAAAGGACACAGGATGTGTGTCGGCCAAGACTGTGTATCACCATGTTAGTGCAAAAGTACTATTTGCTGTCTGTCAAACTGTCTTATCTTTGGCATATTGAGTAGATTACATGGGGGAAAAAATTGAATCAAATGTTTTACAAAATGCCTAAAGACACAAGGAGCCACTCAGCATTCAGCACCACCACTGCCTGATCATCTGGAATCATCTGCTCCTGTTTTTTTACTGGTTCAAGACTTAAGTTAGTTGTTCTGCTTGAATGATTCATACGTAGGTCAGTGTGTGTCTTAACAAAAAACATTCCTCTGAAACTGGTCAGGTTCAGGGACTGGACTGGAAACGGGAGTCTTTGAAAGTCCTTCAGGAAGCCTGGAGAACTGTTCCTCCAGACTACATTGAAAACAAAAGAAATTCTGGATCTTTGGAAGCAAAATCTGAAGAAATAAGGGTGGGGGGGTCAAGACTCGGGAACAGTAGATTCAGAGAGTTATATATTCACATGTGAACACTACATTCAAATGTGTGTGTCATATAGTTGTACATATGTACATATTTTCAGCATCTTGGTATAAAGAAAAGTAGGACATTGTTCCAGGGTTCCAAAAAGTTTTTTACCTTCAGTCTGCGTCTCTCCTCAGCTTTTGCCACATCCCACTCCTCTCCTTTCCGATATGCCTCCAGTTCCTCATCAGATGGAGCAAATTCCTACACACACAGTATTAGCACAGATATTATTGGGAAGTTACAAAGAATCAACAGCAAAAACAGACTACATATCGGTGGATTACTGTCGGTTTCCAAGGTAACGAAATACGAAACTGCAGTGACCTTCTTAAAGAGCATGACGTATCTGGTCTCTTCATCTTCACCGAACGAGAAGGACGTCAGACCGGCCACCTCGGCAACATCATGCCTGTCAGAGCAGACACAGTGCATTTAGGACTCTCACTTTCTCTCTCTCTCACACTCACTCACACTCACACTCACACTCACACTCACACTCACACTCACAGTGGTCAGTGGAACGCGGCACCCTTTCTGAATAGCTGCTCAGTGAAATCACCGCCCTGCTCATGTTCCTGTCTGTATTGGGAAAGACTCAAAATGAGCATCATATATTTGTCCACCCTGTTAAATCAGCTGGACGTTGTCCCACTCCGGGAACACAGCGGACTCTGAGATTGTCCAGATCAGACGCAGCAGTCATGCTTCACACGACAACAAGGCCCGGCGGCCGCAGAGACGCTGTGATTCATGTGGATTAGGTCGGTGGGTTTAGCCTGTTCTGGGTGTTTATTATGACTTGTGTAATTTCTACAGTGTGAAATGATTTCAGATTTTCGGTGTGTGACGGGGTTGATGTTCCGCTCGCTGCCGAACAGAATCACAAAACTGAAGCTGAGGCAAACCTGAGCCACTGCAATCTGGCAACAATTTTAGATACCTAGGTATTAACATCTCTGCCAAAATATCATACTTGACACAATTAAATCACAATGTTTTACTTAAAAAGATTGAAGATGATCTCACTCGTTCTGGTATCCTGCCCACATCACTTATCGGGAGAGTAGCAACAATCAAAATGATGATCCTGTCAAAAATCTCTTTTCAATGATTCCAAATCAACCCCGAGGCTTGGTTTAAGTCCCTGCTCTCTATCATCTCAAAAGTTCAATGGAAATCTAAACCACCACGAATGAAGACTTTACAGAAACCCAAAAATTGGGGTGGCCTGGAACTTCCAAATTTCTACAATTATTTTCTGGCCAATAGATTAATATGTATCCTAAACAGATTACACAAAACCAATTGGATCTCAACTGGCTGGATGCTGAACAAACATTTTGTAACGATATTCAGAAACAAGACCTGCCATTTATCAGTCCCACCCTCAAACGACATGGCTGCTTTAAGAGCAGCACATCTCTGATGGCCTGGTGGGAATTTCTTAAAATTAATAAATCTTCACTGGTCCCATGCAAACGGACACCCATCTGGAACAACCCTGACATCCTACAAAGTAAAACAGTGATAAATTTTATAACATGGATAATAACGAAATCAGATGCTTGGAACATCCAAGGCAATGATAGGATTTCTTTTGACAAAATTGTGCAACATTATGGGATTGGAAAAAATAAATATTTAGAATACCTTCAACTTAAATCAGTAATACAAAATAAATGGAAAATAAAGCAGGTAGACTTGGAGCTCCCATTGGCAGCAGCAAACTTTCTTAAATTGCCATTCCAAAAACTACTCTCCAGAATTTAGCTGAATCAGAGACAAGTTTATCACTTCCTACCCACAAACGGGAACAGGATTTACTTTTCAATCCCGACACCAACTTCCCGACACCAACTTCTGGACGCATTTAGAATGACTCAAAATTCTAAATTGCAGCTAATACAGTATAAATTCCTACAGAGAACCCACTACACAGGACAAAGGATGCTCCAGATGGGTATCAGAAATACTAATATATGTGTAACCTGCAAGAATAACACACCAGATAATTATATGCATGCTGTTTGGCACAGCACACCAAGGAATTCTGGCAGAGGATTTGTGAAGACTTAACACACCTAGGACACCCCATCCCCACATGCCCCCTCACTTTGCCTGCTCAGTGACCTCACTAACGTTAATATAGACACAAATAAATCTTACACACTTCTTACAGTACTAACCAGACAAGATAACTATCCTTCTAAACTGGAAGTCAAAAGAGAATCTAAAAGTACAATTAGAACGTTTCCATGGAGAGGATATCTGCCTGTAGAAAAAAAAACTGACAGCATTTGAACACAATTGGACTGCAATAATTATGACTGCCTGATAAGGGTTACACATTAAAAATGTATACTTACATACAAGGAGAACACACATTTGGGGCTTCTGCTGCTGTTGCTTGCAGCCTAGTCTGGCTTCCACTGCTTCTTTTATGGAGAGTGACCGGAAATACCTACCCACAGCACCCCATCTGGAGAGCGGCCAGTAACTACACCCAGCTTTTACACCCCCCCCTCCCTCAGAACAGGGTGTGACCACCTCATAAAATGGCTTCAAGTTGGCCACAAGTTGGCTACTTTAGCTAGACCCTTCCATTTTGGAGCGAGCTTGGCCACGAATGAGTCCTCCACCCTACTCTTTGGGTAAGCCCGGACCCACACCAACTCGCCTTCCTTAAATGTGACAGCTCGGTGTTGAGCATTGTAGTACTTGCCCTGACGCTTCTCGGCACGAGTCACGTTGCACCGGACTGCCTGAAATAGAGCTTCTTGCCTCTCCACTGTTGCGTAGGCAGGATGATCAGGTGAGATGTTTCTGGTTATCATCCTCTCCATAGGGCCCTTTAACTTCCTTCCCAGGGCAACTTCAGCTGGGGTGTAAACAGTGCTCTCTTGCCAGGCGGTGTTGATAATGAAGCGAAATTCAGGTTATCATTGGTCCCAGTGTTTGGGCTTTCCTTTTATATATGTAGCAATTATGTATTTCAGAGTACAGTTTGTCCTCTCTGTAATATTCGTTTGTGGGTGATAGGCAGTGGTGAGCTTCTGCACAACTCCCCATTGGCCGCAGATGGTGTTGATAAGCTGGGAAGTAAATTGCGGTCCCCTGTAAGAAACGAGGTAAGCTGGGGTACCCCATTGGGTGAAAATCTCTTTAGTTAGTATGCTGGCAAAAATAGGGGCTTTTGCGGTTCATAGAGGGAATAATTCAACCCACTTGCTACAGTAGTCCACTACCACCAAGAGATGTTCAGTAACGCCCCATCAGGTCTACCCCCAATATGAAACCTGGTTTGACGACTGGGGTGCTCTGTAGTCGCCCAGCCAGCTTGCTAATACGAGGTTTGTGAATTTGACAGGTGGTGCAGTTCTTACAATACACCTTTGCGTATCTCTGGCCAATAAGACACTTCCAGTAACCTCCTCAGGGTCTTCATCCTCCCCAGATGTCTGCTGAGAGGATTGTCGGGAGTGTATTGGATGTACTGTGCTCGCAATGAAGTGGGAATGACAGCTGTAGGTGACTGCCATCGGCCAGTCTGGGAGTTTTCCAGTAGAGATATCTATTCACAATGCAGAAATGAATTTTACTGATGTCCGGGGTTGAAGTTTTGGCCTCTTTCAGTAGGGGTTCTCCCCAGTCACTAGGCAGATCCCACTTCTGGTCCAGACAGTTGAGCACTCATGGCATCCCCTTCGGAGCAGTGAGATAGGGAATCAGGAACGGTGTTGCACTGACTTTTCCTATATTGGACCACAAATTCAAAGACCTGACGGCGGAGTACCCACCTGGTGAGACGTGAGGATGGATTTGGCTGATTGAACACCCATGTGAGGGCTGTGTGGCCGGTAATAATGGTAAATGGCTTTCCTTCTAGGTACTGCCGCCACTTCTCCACAGCCCACACGACAGCAAGGCATTCCTTTTCTGAGGCTGAATATTTTCCCTCTGCCCCTTGAAACAAACGGGAGGCATAGGCCACTTCATGCTTTCTGTCTGCATGCTCTTGGGTAAGTACAGCTCCAAGCCCCATGATCAGTCTACATGCTGGCATCAGTCTACACTATAAAAGGCGACAAAAGTCTGGCGGTGTTAAAACAGGTGAACTCTGAAGGGCCTGCTTAAGGTCCTCGAAGGCTGCTTGGACAACCAGTTCCTTTTTCATGAGAGCGTGCAAAGGAGCAGCGCGGCTTGAGAAATGGGGATATAAACTGGTGATACCAGGCTGCGAGTCCAAAAAAGCATTGTACCTTGATGTTGCGTGGAATGGGGTAAGACTGATCACTCTAACAAACCTCCCCTTATGCAATAAAGTAAGGTTGTTATCTGATCTGTATATAGGGTAGGGAACAAATCACCAACACTTAAACAGAGTCACACAGTATATTATATCTTTACAAAACACACATACACATACATAATCCCCCCAGACCCACACGGGGTCCATATATACACCCCTTGGTAGAGTCCATCAAAGTCCTTTACAACAATAAAGTTTTGTAGTCCCGCTGGCCCAGGAACCTTCTGCCCTTGTGATCTCTCCCTTGGCTCGGCCTGGAAGGTTTAGGCCCCAGGATGGTACCCCCATTCCACAGGCCACCGACAAGAAGATACACCACAGAAAAGGAAAAGAAAAGGAACAGAAAACACACCTGTTCCATACCATGAAATATTTATACTTACATGCAAGGAGAACAACACAGGTTCTGCACATAGGTTTCGTTATACATTTGGGGCTTCTTCTGCTGTTGCTGGTAGCCTAGCCTAGCTTCCACTGCTTCTTTTATAGAGAGTGACCGGAAATAGGTCACATACCCACAGCCAGTAACTACACCCAGCTGTAACCCCATCATTTAATCAGACCTCAACATATTACTGTCATATGTTGTCATATGTGTTTTTGTTTCTTCTGCACAGACATGCACAACACAGCATTTTGTCTAGCTTGGAGCATCCTCTGTCCATGTTTTGTCACTGAACTACGTTGTCCACTCCAAACCCACCCCCCACCCCCACAGCAACGACAGCAGTATGAATCTGAGTCTTCTGCTAAACTGTTAACACACTACTGCAACAGGGTTGCATAACTGACCAGTCTTTCTGGTAACTTAGCTTGGTGTTAGCTGGTGCCAGCTGGTGGAAGGTGTTCTCCTCCAAGCATGTTGAACTGTCCAATGGCTTTGTGTTAGCAGCGACTCTGAAAGATGTGGTGCTGCTTCATGTGACTTGGAGGAATCATTGATTGGGCTTCACCCTCCCAGTTTTGGTGACACACAGCTATACTTGTTCTTCCCACCAGACGACCACACCATCTCGCCACGCATCTCAGTTTATCTATCAGACATCCACATGGATGAAGGATCATCACCTATAGCCAAACCTTGCTAATACGGAATTTCTGGTTATCCCAGCCAAAAATTCTATCAATCACAATATCATTCTAAAAATCACCTCTTCACTCCTCACCCCATCCAAGGTGATGAAAAGCCTAGGTGTCATGATTGATGACCAGCTATCCTTCTCTGGCCAAATTGCAACTGTCTCTTTATAATTTCTCTTTGCATTGTACAGCATTAGAAAAATCGGGCTATACCTGACTCAGTATTCCACCCAGCTCACGGTACTAGCCATAGTCATCTCTTGCCTCCTAGTGTGTCTCCCAGCTGGTTCAGAATGCAACAGCTGGGTTTCACCTACATTGACCTACACTGGCTACCCATGGCTGCCCAAATTAATTTCAAGCTCTTGTCCACAGAGTGACATCTGAGACTACACCCATCATTCATTCTTATGTTCCTACTTGTTCCCTCCGCTCCTCCAAGGAACATCGTCTGGCTCTGCTATCCCTACACACAAGGCAAACCAAGTCCAGACTATTCTCTTTTGTGGTTCCCTACTGGTGGAATGAGGTGCTAAAGGCAACCAGAGCATCAGAATCCTTCTCTATCTTAAGGAACCTCTTGACGATTCTTTTCAGAGAGCACCTCCTCTTATGATGCACTATTGTGAATTTATTGTAAATCACACTTTCTAATTAAGCTTCCATCTTCTTGGACTTCTCCCTACTTACAGATCCAGCCCTCAGAACTCACATCTGGCTCTCCCACTGTCCTGAAGCTTGAGTGTTTCCTCAAATCGTAAGTCACTTTGGATACAAGCATCTGCCAAATTAGTGCAATGTAATATTATGTAATGTTAATGTGTGATTGGGCATACCTAGCTATATTGCCATAATTATTGAATTGGTACGCACAAAAATTGAAAAATTTCCACCTCACCATGGGTGCTGGAAACATTACATCACGTTTATTTTAATTTATATACTGTAAACCCCAAAATTTGTAGGGTTTACATTCTAAGAGCATTTGTGATGCGGTAAAAATACCAATAAAGGCCTATTTTTAAAGTCTAAACCATAAATATGCCCAATAAGTATGCTCCCAAAACACAATACATAGCCCTTAAAAATGTAAAGGTAAACCCGTATCGGTACTGTACAGCAGCGTTTCTCAAACTTGTTTGTCCTGGGGACCAGTCCTGTCAGGGTTTGGGCTGCAGGATCCTGCATAAACGACCAAGCATCTCTGGATTGGTGTACGGGTCTCATACCGGTGGGCCATGAAGTCGAGGGGGCGGGGAGGGCCACGCAGTGACAGAAGCGCTGAGATCAGACCTGATCTGACTGAATTTTGATTGGTGCAGAAGCGAGGCTCCACAGACCGGCAGAACCCTATTTTAAAACGTCATTATTATTTTCCTTTATTTTATTATTTTTCCTTTCCTGAGTGGTGGTACTCATTATATTGTATCACCACTTTCCTGAGTGGTGATGCAATATAAAGTTACTCAAATTAGGTACATATTTGCGCTGTGAATACTGAAAACTGCCGCGCATTTGCGTACCACATACGCAAATTCTTACTTGCGTACCACTTTTGTCAATCCCTGATCATAACGATTGTTTAAATGTTTGTAGACACCTGATACTCCAGGGTTTCTTCTGAAATCATGGGTTGTGATGGAGGAATTTGTCCCTTGACTGCATTAACAGTCTCTCTTCTGGGAGGGCTACAAGATATTTAGAACATTACTGGGAGGTTTTGATTGTGTTCAGCCATGAGAAATTTACTGAGGTCAGGTACTGATGTTGGATTATTAGTTCAGAATTGCAAAGTCCGCGCCAGTTCTTCCAAAAGGTACTGGATTTAGCTTCAGCCCTCATGGTTTTTCTGTTCCATTGCCAAAAGTGCTTGCAGTTGAGTAGCTGACCACTCTTTGGGTTGCTGAACTCAGTGAAATAAAGCAAAACTCTACACTTTGGTTCTTGAAAAATTTCAGTGTTTCAGGGCTACAGTTTGTAATTGTACACCTACATAGTGGACATTTAAAGTCAGTGGAGCTCATAAAGTGGGCAGTAAAAGTACAGCAATACACCTAATTTCCAAGGGGAGATGTTCGACCAATCAGCAAACCCAATCACTTACTAAAACACAGGACAGCTGACAAACATGACACCAGAACACACACACACACACACACACACACAAACACACACACAAACACACACTCCAATTTCAAAATAAAAGTCCCTGAAACAAAACTAAACAGTGGCCTCTTCCAGCCACTGGCCGAGACATTACAACAAAAGGTTAAATTTTAATTCAAATTCAAAGTTCATGTTGTCTGACCATTTGTGAATTTTTTGCCGATTGGATACTTTTTAAGTTTAATCAAATGTAGTCACAACTCAGGTTACGCTCAATGTTAGTTAGCATTATCAAACATAATATCACTAACTTTAATGAGCTAAAGTGGACCTTATTAAATTTATCATGTATTGTGTGTTTTAAAAGGGACTCTGGCCAAAAGGAACCCAAACCAATATAAAACAACACTGTGGATTGTGAAAGAGACTCTGTGATGTAATGTAATTGCTACCTTTAAATAATCTTTCTACCTAAAACAAACTAGATAAAATCTAATTTCGTACCAAAACAAACCCTTTTAGACATATTTTGCACATCATGTATGATGAAAGGGACCTGAATGTAGTCATTCTTGTTGGAAGCTCAAAGATGACCAATATTCAGTGATGAAGTTATGTCCTAAAAGTTGTGGATTGTGAAGGGAGTTCTTGCTACCTAGATGGATAAGAAACTACCAATTTCAAACTATTTAACAGACTGATCAATATATTGATTAATTAATTTATTTTAATTCATTTTATTACTGGCAGTTATTCCTAAAAATCTGCCGCGAGGCAGCACTCTCAGCACCCTCAGCATTCATTTTTCCAGTGCTTAGGCTCAGAGTAGCTTATTATATGCAGGTCAGTTCAGGGAAAGGGTGTGGCTAATACTGTGAACATATACTTACGAACTCAGTACTGTGGTCAAATTGTTAGTATTATAGCACACCAATGAGAATCCCATCACAGCTCAGTTCAAATACAGTTTACACATTCATGTGTAATTATGTACATGTGTATGTGCATTTGTATGCAAAAGTGTGAACACCCCCTTTACAAAGGTAAGTCTGGCCAAGACACTTATGGCAAAAGTGTAGTCATCTTCAAGCACTGAGATAATTTAGAGTGAGTTTGATGTGAAATAGGTCATTGTAGATCAACTTACTTACTTTAAAGTGGTGGTGAATGGAACCATGTCTACTACACAAATATAGCAATTTCATTTGCTATCCAAAACCTCCAGTGCACCTTTACTATTCTCAGAATAGACATGCTGAGGATGGTACAGCTTGTAAATCTGCATTTTGTTTGAGGACTCTTGCCTTGAAACTCCAATCATGTACACCCGCCACCATGAATGTATTTTATAAAATCCCTTTCCTAGTGATAAAATTGCACTGGTGTTGAAAAATTAAGCAATTTTTTGTGTGCCCTCTTGAGAGTGCCATTAAGGGTCAACCACTGATGTCCTGACACTGTCCCAAGACCCCGAGTTGGTTTGTTGAGTCAGGGCCTTAAAGAAACAAAAGACGTACAATTTTTGTAGTAGTTTTAAGTAATGGCAGAGTTTATCTGTCAAAAACTAAATTGCATGTGAGTTTCAAAATGAAATGTGTTACTCATTAAATAAAAACAAACACAGAATGGCGATAATGTGTCACATGACTATATCAAATAATGTAATTTCAAATGATTGAGAGTAGATTCATTTTCTATGCAAAACATGAAAGTTATTGTGAAAGAGGAGACCAACATTTGCTACAGAACAAGTAACGCATCATGTAGGCTACAGTCATGATCGGAGTTTAGGGTTTTACGTATACAGAACAGTCAAAACAGTTAAAAAGTCAACATTTCATCTAAACAAATAGATGAAAAAAAACCCAACATCTGTGTATCGGATATGGCCAAAAGAATGTGCACACCCCACCTAATTAAGTTCAGATGTTTCAGCCACATTCATTACTAATTGGTGTATAACATAGCACTCATGGCTAATAGGTCTTTAACAGCACTTACATATTTAGCAAGGCAGAACTTTCACTAACTGGGGCAGCTGGTGGCTTAATGCTTAGGGTGTTCGTCCTGGGATCAGAATGTCGTGGGTTTGAATCGCAAGACTGCTAGTGACACCTCTGAGGTACCCTTGAGTACTGTCCCCACACACTGCTCCCCGGGTGCTGTGTTCCTGGCTGCCCGCTGCTTCACTTGGTGAATGGGTTAAATGCAGAGGAAGAATTTCGTGATCACTTTCAATCTACTACATGGCCAAAAAGAAACAGTCCTAAGTCATTACAAGCATTTACAGGCCATGGCCTCGTTTAAGAAATTTTCACTGGGGTGCACAAGATTTTCACTGGGCGGCAATGGTTAAGGGCTCGAGTTTCCATAGTTTTGATCATATGCATTAACCGTGATGTCACAAGTAACATGTGCGTTAGACTGCTTCACCGTCTTCCACGCTGGTCTCATACACGGCATTGCTCTATTTATGATTCATTGTCTGAGATTCTCTGTCATTTTGTGGTGCTCGGTTTGCTCAGCGACCGCCGCCCCTGTGCTACAGATCATTCTTCCACTGCACGACAAACAAAAAACCCACTGGGCGGCAAAAATGTTATGATGCTAAACAATTTTACGGTACATGCGAGTCCTCAGTCAAGTATTGAATCAATACAAGCAGTTCTAGTCATGTACTTGTACTGAATTCATTTGGGCAAGTCTTAATACAGGCAAGTCTTAAGCTACGTACCGAGCCCATTCAGCCCAGTCTTAAGCCGAGTTTTGAGTCAGTACAGACAGGTCTTCAGTCTAGTCTTGAGTCAATACACGTAGGTTTTAAGCCGAGTCCCAAGTCTATACAGGCAAGTCTTAAGCTGAGTTCTGAGTCAGTACAGGCAAGTCTTAAGCCATGTACTCAGTACATACAGGCAAGTCTTAAGTGTAGTCTTGAGTCAACACACTCAAGTTTTAAGCCGAGTCCCAAGTCTTAAGGCGAATCCCTAAGTGAGTCAGTAAGCATTTTTCTGTAAATATCTTGCCAATTTAAGGGTAACAAAATGACAAAAGCACAAAAGTAATGGTAAATATATACATCAACATTATTATTA